>OX381704.1:6348736-6561698 GCA_947462335.1 Harmothoe impar
GGCGTTTCCCGCGCTGGGCTGCAGCAGGGCTGCGTCATACGACATCTCCCTTTTTTAAGGAGTATTATGTTAAGACATACTTAGAAGTGTTCTTGAAGTGTTCATGACATAATAGTTACTATGAAGTTACTCTCAAGTAAAGATATATATGTATATGTATGTCTCTGGAAATAAGTCAGTTTCATGTTACTCAATGTTCAATGTAATAGTCAATGTTCAAATGCACTAGTCAATGTTCAAACATAATAGACAATGTTCTTTTGTCACTTTAGAATATTTCTGACCTATTAATGTATCTGAAAGGGAATAGTTATTAAACTTCTTCAATCAGTCTCTTCGTCGCGACTCTAGGTCTCGACGACTTCCTTGGTCCCGGATCGGGCACACAGGGTGTGGCACCTCGATCAGGAGTCGGTGGAGTTGGTGGAGGGACCACTGGAGGTATATCAGTGATCTCCACTGGAGGCACATGATCTCTAGGCGGTGTGACCACTCTGGTTAGCATGGTGGTCGGATCAATGTTGTCGTTTTGTCCGGGCCCGAGATTTCTCGTCATTCTACGGTTACGTCTCACTAGTCCATTCGGTGTTGAGATTATATAGGATCTCGGTCCGGGGGCTTTTCCTATGACCTTCCCTTCCACTCGTAGGTCGGGTAGCCATGCTCGGTCTCCTGGTGACAGTTCGTCTGCTTCTGTGACTCGGTGGCGTTGGTTGTAGTTCACTGCCATCTGCTTCCGGTATTCCTTCTCCTTCCTTCGAACCAGCGCTACATCTGGAATGCGCGGTTTCAGTTCATCCGGGTGACACGGCACCAGTGATTTCAGTCTGCGACCAATGTTCAGCTGAGCCGGGGAGAATCCTGACAGTAGAGAGGTGTTGCGATAAGAAATAAGGGCAAGGTATTCATCGTCAGCCTTATTGAGGATTGCTTTGATGGTTTGCACCGCTCTCTCTACTTCTCCGTTACTTTGTGCGTATCTTGGAGATGACGTGATGTGTTCAAATCCGTATTCTGCTGCAAAGTTTTTGAACTCCGCTGATGCGAATTGAGGACCGTTGTCGCTGAACAGTATGTCAGGTATACCTTGATGGAAGAATGCTCTTTTCATCTTCTTTACTGTCTCAGTGGTATCAACGTTCTTGCCAACTTGGCACACTTCCACGTCTCTAGAATAGTAGTCTATGATGAGGAGGTACATGGACCCCTTATGGTGGAAAAAGTCTGCTGCTACCCTAGACCACGGTCGTTCTGGGAACTCAGTTCCTTTCATCGGTTCGACACGTTCACGTCTGTACTTTTCACAAATGTTATAATTTTTCACTGTCTTTTCGATGTCTTTTGACATTCCTGGCCACCACACTGATGCGTTGGCATTCTCACGGGTCTTAGTGATGCCCTGATGCCCATCATGTTGATGGCGTAAGACGTCAATCCTCAGACTTGCTGGGATCACAAGCTGTTTTCCTCGAAGGAGTAGTCCATCGTGAACTGTAAGGTTGCCCTGTTCGTTCCAGAACTTAACCAGAGGTCCATAGACGTCACGTCTGTTCTCCGGCCAACCATGTTCAATATGGTGTATCACTACCTTCAGGACATCGTCTTTCTTTAGCTCTGACCGTATCTCGTCGAGTCTCTGGTCAGATGATGGTAGACAGACGAGTACTGCTTGTACGTATGCGTCAGATTCCTTACGTAGTTCTTCTTGCTTATGAAGTTCTTCGCTCTCCAGCATATGCTCACCAAGAGGCGCTCTTGACAAGGTATCTGCGGTCATTAGACTTTTACCTGGCACGTGACTGACTGTGAAGTCGAACCGCATTAATCTCAGTCGGAATCTTTGGATCCTCACTGGCAGTTCGTCGATCAGTTTGGTTGAGAATAGTGGCACAAGCGGTTTATGGTCAGTCTCCACGTGGACTCGCATACCGATAACTAAGTTACTCCAGTGCTCGAGTGCCCATGTGGTCGCTAATGCTTCCTTCTCTATTTGCGCGTATCGGCATTCAGTCTTTGTCATTGACCTGCTGGCGTATGCAATGGCTTTCAGTCTTCCATCTTTTTGACGTTGTCTCAGAACTGCCCCAAGACCGTAGCTACTTGCGTCTGCTGACACGATCGTTTCACGTTCTGGGTCATACAAAGCGAGGGCTTCGTCCGAAGCTAGTTCCTGTTTCAGTTTCTCAAACGCTTTCTTTTGTGGAAGATCCCAAGTCCATGCAGAATCTTTCTTAAGGAGATCTCTGACTGGTTTGGTGATTTCGGCAAGGTTCGGCAGGAATTTCATCTGTTGATTCACCATGCCGAGGAATCGTCGGACGTCTGGAACGTCTTTGAGGTCTGGCATCTCTATGATGGCTTTGACCTTTGCTGGATCCTTCCTGATGCCATCGGCATCTATCACCTGGCCAAGGTAGCGAAGCTTGGTTGTGGAGAACTCACACTTGTCTTGGTTTAGAGTGATGCCGCTCTCTTGGAGGCGGTTCAGCACTTTTGCCAAGCGTTCATCGTGCTCTTGTTTGTCCTTTCCAATCACAAGAATGTCATCCATGTGACACAACACTCCTTGTAGTCCAGTCAGTTCTTTGTCCATTCTCTTTTGGAAGTGTTCAGGAGCAGATGATATACCGTAGGGAAGTCTCCTGAACATGTACCTTCCAAACGGTGTGATGAATGTCGTCAGCTTTGAACTCTCTTGAGTCAACAGTACCTGGTGGAAGCCAGAATTTGCGTCTAGCTTGGAGAATACAGCTCCGCTTGAAATACACGCCAGGGTCTCCTTTACCTTTTTCATCTGGTAGAGTTCACGTCGGACGCCCTGGTTGAGTCTTGTCAAGTCCACACACAGCCGTAGGTTCCCGTTTGGTTTATGTACAACCACCATGGGTGCACACCAGTCTGTTGGTTCGTCCACGGGCTCGATAACTTCTGACCTTACTAATGCTGCGATTTCCTGCTCTACCTTTGTCATCAGAGGCTTTGGCACACTGCGTGGAGTATAGAGGCAGAATGGTTTAGCATCGTCTTTGAGTCTTATAGCATATTCACCTTTCAGCTTACCGATCTCTGTAAAGAGCTTCGGGTAAGCTTTGACCACTTCGTCCTTCGTGTCCAACTTTGGGATTTCACTGTTCACGGCTTTGACCCTATAGGCGCCAGGGATGTTAGGTATCAGTCCTAGTTTCTCTATTGCAGGTTGTCCGAGGAGAAGCGATTTCACGCCTCGCACTACGTAGACGTCTTCGTGGACGGTAGTGTCTCCGCGACTCAACTGCATACGAGCACATCCTAGCGTCTGTAACGGATGCTCGCCTGTAGCATACAGCGTCTTTCTTGTTGGTTGGATCTCTCCATAGGACTTCTTGTAGTATGTATCGGGCATCACCGATATCTCGGCTCCAGAGTCTATGTACCACGATAGAGTATCGGAGCCAGTTCCGAGTTTTATATACCAGCCTTTGCTTGAACTTGATTTGTCGTCTGGGACGGATTTTGTTGAGGCCGCATTTACTTCGCTCGTTACGCTGCCGATAAATACGTGCGACACTCCGTCTTCGGGTATATCGTCTCCCGACTCTTCCTCTGCGACTTGAGAAATCCGCGCTCTTGAAGTACGGCAAACTTGGGAAAAATGTCCTTTTATTTTACACTTCTCACAGGAGTGATTCACTGCGGGACAATTTTTCTTCCCTTTGAGGTGTTCGGTACCACAGTATCCGCACTTGATTTTGTCACCAGTATTTCTCTTTTTCTCGGTTCTGCTCGGGTCCGGCTTCTTCTTGGCCTTGCTGTGGACTACGTCGATATTGGCACTCTTTGACTCTTGGAGCTCATAGCGCGTAGTCTCCTTTTGGTAGAGTATCTCTACTGTTCTTTCCAGCGTAAGCCCTGCACCGGCATCATAGAGCTTCGACTTTGCCAACTGGTCGGTACATGAAAATGTCAGTTTATCTCGCACAGCCTGGTCCATGTAGGTCTGTGGGAATTTGCATTCACCTGCACTCTTCTTGACTGTTAGCACCCATGACTCCAGAGTTTGAGATGGTCCCCTTTTGAGGGTGAACCAAAACTTTTCCCTTAGTAGCAGTTGGGGGTCCCTTTTTCCAAAATATTCTGTGTACTTTTGTAGCACAGTATCATAGTTATTTGGGTCCTCAGCTGGTATGGGAGCTTGTCCCTGGACTGGATTTGGATGTTGTGGGAGGAATACAAAACTGTCATAAATGTCTATCCCATCATCCCCAATATGATTCAGTAGGAGTCCCACCTTTTTTTCATTTGGCTCTGTGCTGGAGCCTGTGGCCTTGAGATATATCTCAAACCTTCTCTTCCACAGAGACCATGAATGTGATGGGTTGCCCCTCTCAATTCTGAGGGTGTCTGGTGGTTTTACACTGTTGGCAGCCATTTCAAAATTGTCACTGCTTTTAGTGTAGGCCTACTGACAGTCAATGCTATACACACAATTAACAGCTTGGGGTCTTGGTAAATGCTCCTTGAGGTTTTAGAAAAGTTCTCTACTCACAGATTCTTGAGAAGTTGAGTTCATCACTTTTCAACACCAACTTGAGTGTCTCACTTCAATTTGGCACTGTTCTTGTTGTGGGCATGGAAGATGACCTATTCTGACACCATGTGGCATCCTGCTTTGCTGGATGTCTTGATACTTTGTATTATTATAAGTGACAACAACTCTGAATCCTGATCTCAGGATGTATTGACCGACCTCCGGTGTATCGCATAACACGCACGATGCTCAGACAATTCCCAGACGCTTAGTACGCCTGTGACTCGCTAGATGGCGCCCCAGTAGCGGCAGTGGCGTTTCCCGCGCTGGGCTGCAGCAGGGCTGCGTCATACGACAGGATGTGGGGGCGATCATTTACTGTGACAGTTACTATGGAAAAAGGTTAGAACCTAACCCTAACCCCAACCCTAACCCTAACCCTAAACGCAACCCCAACCCCAACCCCAACCCCAACCCCAACCCCAACCCCTAGTCAAACCACTGCCCAAAGGTGGGGACACCACTGATGTAAGCAACTTAAGACCTATCTCAACCCTCCCATTACCAGCCAAATTAACTGAAAAAGTAATACATAAACAAACTATAAAATACTTAAATAACAATGAATTACTATCAGACAACCAAGATGGATTCAGGCCTGGACGCTCCACAATTAACATCTTAGAAAAATTTACAAACTCAGTCTATATAAACCTAAACCAGCAGAAAATTACCACAGCAACCTTCCTCGATTTCAAAAAAGCATTTGACACCCTAAGTCATGATATACTATATAAAAAGTTGGATTTTCTTGGATTTTGTGATAAAACAATAAATTTATTCAAAAGTTATCTCACTAATAGAAAACAGCGAACTAAAGCTAACAATAGAATATCTGAACCCCATCCAATCACATGTGGTGTCCCCCCAGGGCTCTGTCCTAGGTCCATTACTATTTCTCACATATATTAATGACCTTGGCCACTGCCTAGAACATCTCTAGGTACAGCATTATGCAGATGACAATGTAGTCCACCTGGCACATACACCTGGTAACCAACAGGCTGCCACTCTTATTGACAAGGACCTTGATAACATTAGGCTATGGTGTATAAAAAATAAGCTTTCTCTAAATGCTAAAAAAACTAAAAGTGTTATCTTTGCTAACAAAGCCCTTAGGAAATTACATCAAAAACCCCTACTAAAAATTGGAAATGACAATATTGACATTACCCCCTCATATAATTATCTGGGGATAACACTTGACAGCCAGTTGAACCTGAAGAAGCAAGTAGGCATAACCCGTCGGAATTCAGAACATAAACTGTACATATTTAGAGGAAGTAGCAAATGCCTAACTGAGAAGGCTAAGCTGGATGTGGTAAAAACAATGCTCTTGCCCATAATGGACTATGGTGACATCATCTACAGCATTGCCCCAAAAACCCTGTTAGACACACTACAACCCACAACTAGTAATGCCTTGAGGTCAGTCTACTGGAATAAAGGTACCAGGAACCATGAGAAATTGCACAAGCTAGCCGATTTGAATCTCATGAAGGACAGACGGGAAATGCATCTCCTGAAGCATGCCTTCAATGCATCCCTAATTGATGACAATATTGATAAAAGGCCACTCAGAACAAGGGCCCATGATGCTAGACTCTTAAAAATATCCAGGGTAAAAAATCCAATCTACAGGAAAAGTCTCCATCATAGAGATGCCACTCTATGGAACCAACAAGATATTACTACGAGATCTAACAGGACATCAACGGGATTTAACTCTTGGTTGAAAAAAGAGTATGATAAAAAAATCAAGTCCTTACCTGATGTATGACCAGCCCCCTCCAACCCCCCCTTATGGCCCCCTCCCCTGGCACTGGGGGGTGAGTATACCCACACACACACACAAATATTCCCCTTTATTTTTTTGAAATACAAGATTGCCTATGCTTTAGCACTGAAGGGCCCCAGCCCCCACTCATGAAATACAACAGAGACAGTATCAATGGGCGTTGGCATTTGTCTATTTATGCATTAACTTGGATATGACATTTTTGCCCTATACTACAACATCTGAGGCTCTTGCATAAATGATGGATGGGCGCCACTAATGTGGCCTCCACCCATCACTTAATTTTTTTTTTCTCTACCTCTTTCTTCTATCCTAACTTTCCTCTCCCTACCCTGTCTCTATATTCTCTACTTAACTATTACTCTCCTATAAGTGATTCACTAGTATAACAAGAGGCTGTCAGTACCTTAAGTACAAATGACACATGAACAATTACCAACTGCCTCCTAAGGACAAGAGTCCCTTCTCGTTTATTCCAAACAATAACTTAACTAATCCTTGTAAATACTAACAAATGGTAGGGGGTTGGCCAAAAGACATTGGTCAATCCCTCATCCTATTACCACTCCCAAAAGGGTAAGTGGGTAAGTACTCCGCTTAACGGCAAATTACTTTATTATAATGCTGTGGAATACAGAAATACAATCTATAATGGTTATGTATCTCCTTAGGATAAAAATAAATGAAATAACAACAACAACCCTAAGAAAAAAAGTTTTATTAGTAACTCTCACAGTAAATGTTCGCCCCCACATCCATTTAGCTAGATTATGGATAGCGTCTTTGCGCTGCCTTCTTTTTGGTTCCTCCCCCCCCAATCCACCAACCACCCATGTTGTCAAAAAATGACCACTCCTTAATGTATGTTAGTGTATCCAGTGGATTAAGATACAGAGCTCAGAGAATGATGCCTCTACTTGGGATTCTAACCCCACAGAGAGACCTTCCAATCACTTATCTGCTGCAGAATGGTGGTTACCTTACATTGTTATTATTTCTTTGGTTTAAAACAGATCACCCTTCAGGCATTGTTATTTTAGTTCCGCCCACACTCAAAGGAACAAATGATGATTAGAAAAACACAAGAAAGCTTCATTTCTCAGCAAATTGATTTTTATTGAAATGACCATGTCATCTCATAGATCATCGGCTGTTTTTTTTAAAAACTGGAAACATTTTCTTTCAGATTGCCCCCCTCTTTTCCTAAGGGTATTTAGGAGTAGGGGTGGGAAGAACCCTGCCCCTTGACTCACCCTCTGGTTCATTGGAGCATTATATTGGTTGACCTTCATTTTTTCCACCCAGAATGCAAATCACTTGTTATCCTATTAAAAAAAAAGAATTAGAACAAAATTTATTTGATGACTTCATCCCAATGACCGACCAGTGTTTCATGTGCTCAAGGATACTGTGATATTCAAACTGGCCATGTAAACTTTAAATGTTCAAGGATATGATAACAGTGGTATTTAAACAAAATTTAAGATACATGTACGACACAGCTTTGCCACTATACAGGTTTGACCAGATGGAGTCAAGACTGCACTTAGTTCGGCAAGTTGAGAAGGGATCACACCTAATATCCTCTGATTCCCCAGCTGGAGTGGTCATCTTTTTGATGAGAGGAAGTTGTCGGAGGTTTAAGTAGAAGAATTGCGATCCATCTAGCTGAACGGGAGAGTAGCAGAATATCTCAGCCCCACTACATGGGGGCTGGGGCAATAAATATTTTGAGGGGCATTCTCACCACTCACCCTTAACCACATAGTAGACTAGAGCAGTACTAGAATTGCATTGGGATACGCTCAGTGATTATGCCACTTTAATACCTTCTCAGCAAAAATGCAACTATTGTAAAAGACTATGGGGGAGGCTGGAAAAATATTCCATGAAAATATCGACCAACAACCCCCCCCCCCCCATATGTTAGATAATGATCACTCCCCTAATACCTGGTCATCCACCGACTGATGTCTTGATTATGTTCGGCCTTTTGAGAAAGATGAAAGTCACATCCAGTTCTTCTCAATACCCTCTCATCTTACTCTGATACTGATTAAAAGTGACGCTAAATCACCTCACCAATCATCCTGAGAGATACTTAACCCTTTATGGGCATCATAGCGCTTTAATGCACTGCACCGCTATGCTTGAACGCAGTCCTGTCCAACTGAGTTACTCACTATTTTTGTTTGATACATTTACCCTTTAAGCACTGCATGATGCCTTAATGCATCATGGCCTTGGTCGTCATGATGCATGAAAGCCACCATGGTGAGTAACTCGCCAGGGTTGCATTCATGCATTATGCCGTCCCTCTGAGGTTGAGACGCTCCTGGAGGGTCGGCATGATGCACATGATGTAGCATTAGCGAGTTACTCACCGGGGCTACATTAGTGCATCATGCTGACAAATGTCATTTTTTAGCGACATGCTTCCCTAAATGGTTAATGAGGGGATGGCATGATGCACCTATACCTGACAGTTATTTATTCACCCAGGTTCTGCTAGCGCATCAGGACAACAAAATGAACAGGAAACATTGAGGCATCATGCCATTATTAAAGTACAGATCAGAATCTCTGACAGGTAGATGCTCTGACTAATTGGACATTTTAAACAAAAAGCAAGAGGTGGGGGCAATATTTGATTTCTATTTGAGTGAAAAACTTCACGTGTTTAAAATTTGAATCACCACTGCAGAATTCACCAGTCCTGCTCTGTGTTGTCCTGCTCTGTTCTGCCTGATGTCAGCTATAGACAAATGCAGCGAGAGAGGGTGACTTTTCAGAAAAGATTTTGATAAAGTTTTTAAACATTTTCGATGCATGACTGGCAAATACATGAATTTAACCTCAAAATCCTGCATTCTACTACATACTATTTGAAAGATAATTGTCCTGCTTATCTCTTGGCATGAGATACTTGCAAATGTAGCTATTACAGACACAGTTACGTATTCTACTGAAAGCAACGTAAACACAACTTTATTTTGAAAAAGTCACCCTTTCTTGACGCATTGATCTATAGACTTACCTTTATTCCATCCACATGTCAGGTGTTTGATTCAACACTGTTAGAAGTAAGTACTGTTCCTGTGTGGCAAATATTGCTGGCAATGTTGGTTCCAGTAGGTTGTGCCATAGACCTAGAGAGACTCAATGTACTGCAAACTTATTTTCAGAAAATAGACCCCCCCTCTGTTTACTTTCTTGGAGCATCAGTCTGCAGCACACTAATTCAGATACCGCAGCTTTTCCTCTGATATTGTGAGCTGGCCAATTACAGCACCTGTACGTCCTAGCGTGACCAATACCTGCCGACGTCACAGTAGTATGCGGCAGGCTGTGGCTCCAGGAACGTAAGAAGAAGTGTATAATTTGCCGCAGTTTGCTCTGGAGACTAAATCAAAAGGCTGGCCTAGCCAATAGCCTCACCATGATGGCATTCATGCATCTGGAAAAGCAGTATGCAAATCTCAAAAGGGTTTTAATGAAATGTTCTATAAACTTAAAACACAGAAAGAGATGATTGTATGCTACAACACGAGGTTCATCGTTTATTGTCAGTAAGATCCACAAGGCACATTCAGCAGGTGATGCATGTATTCACTTTTCCGACAAAGCAGATTTGATCATTTTCTCAGATGTTTACCAATGCAATCTCACAATATCAAACTGTTTTAAAATGGTCTGGCTGCCTTGCAATTTTTCAGGAATGACATTTGAGCCCTGATCATAACTGATGTTCTAATGGGTTTTGGTGGAATACCAGCTTAAGAAACAAATCATCCATTGCTAGATTTGGGAGTTTGATGAATGTTTAACCCCTTTTATAGATGGCATTTGTTGTCATCAAGCACCAATACAGTGTCAATGAGTAGCCCGCTGGTGCTGCATTTGTGCATTATTCCGACCATGTGGGAGTGTTTCATCCCCGTATGAGGCATGAACGTAACATTGGCAAGGGCAGCATTTATGAATCATGAATACTAAGTGTCAAATATAAGTGTTTCAGGTAACATTTACCTCCTGCACAGGCTTTAGATGAAATACACAAAACATAACCACATAAATCAATAAAATATACCTTAACAGCGACAATGATGTCAATGTAAAAGTATTATGTACAACCATTGTGTTTTGAATTTAGAACAATAAGGGGTATAAGCACTGTTAGGAATATGATATATTTTCTTTTCAAGCATTGCTTTAGTGTCCATGCCTGATTTAGCCTCATTGCATCATGAATATAGACTGTTGAAGCCCATATTTATGAGGCATCATGAGACATGTAACACCTTCACACAATATACCAGAGTGGACTGTAAGCTGTTGGGCCTCAAATCTGCACCAGTCTTGAATTAGCTCCATGGTAAAATCATCTGAAATTGATCAATACACTATATTCTGGTTTTGAATTTTCTGATTTCATCCAGTGTATTAACGTATAATATAAACTCCCAATGAGGAAATTCTGCAGTTTTCCACTTTTGCATCGCTCTGAGACCAGGAGCAAGGATGGACTGTTTTCTTGATCTGCAGCAGTGAGTTCAAATACTTCTCTGTAGCTGGGCAGTATTTAAGTTACTCATAATATCAAGTTACATGCGGCACATTTTATTCTCCTTTAGAAACCAGATGGGATGAGGAGCCAACTGTAGTCCCATGTTCTCCGGAGAGTAGTCGCTGCGCGCCTCAGTACTCCAGCACAGGAATACACTCTCCAGCAGATGTTTGGTCCTGACTAAATCAGAACGACGGCCATTATCCACCAGTAGATAAAGGTGATCTCCAAGATGGTTTCAGGTGCTCAAAGATAAAATTCAACCCCAAAGGGTGAAGCTACCTATAATCTCTGTTTCCCAATAGATTGTCCCAAGTGGTGACTGGAACCACATTTGGCTCTTTATTTACATGGACATATTCATACACCAACAGATAATGCTTGAGTACACAAAACCTTTTTTTGTGTCATATTCCTGGGAATTTCACATTATTAAACTCAGGAAATACACACCTTCAAACATGACATCCGGATGTTCACTATTCTCGGGAATCTCCTGTGTCTATCTTGTGTATACAGCTTGTGCTTTTCCCAAGAAACACACAAAATACCAACCTGTGTCATTCTCGAGTTCTGTCTGGAGGGAGGTACTAATACACCAAAGCCTGCACCAAAGCCTGGTATCCTTCTAGCTCCTCATGTATAAATATAACAAGTTGGTCTATAACACAGACTAATAAAACTACATTGGGTACCTCTGGTGATTTAGAGCCTGGCAACCTCCATACTCCTCCTGCTGCCTTCAACAGCGTCGATGAGTTCATATAGGTCAACAGGATACTGGAGGCCATTTGTCCTATTAGGCTGGTGAACACTGGGTAAATGATTACAGAGAGTCACGCTAAATCCAAGTCCTAATCCAAGTCTAAAGCGGCACTTAATCAGAACCTGAGCCATTTAATGTATCAGACCCTGGCCCCCTTCATACTACTCCTCCTGCAACCTTCATGTATCAGACCCTGGCCCCGTTCATACTACTCCTTCTGTGACCTTCATGTATCAGACCCTGGCACCCTTCATACTACCCTTCATACTACTCCTCCTGCGACCTTCATGTATCAGACCCGGGCCCCCTTCATACTACCCTTCATACTACTCCTCCTGTGACCTTCATGTATCAGACCCTGGCACCCTTCACACTACTCCTCCTGCGACCTTCATGTATCAGACCCTGGCACCCTTCATACTACTCCTCCTGCGACCTTCATGTATCAGACCCTGGCACCCTTCATACTACCCTTCATACTACTCCTCCTGCGACCTTCATGTATCAGACCCTGGCCCCCTTCATACTACCCTTCATACTACTCCTCCTGTGACCTTCATGTATCAGACCCTGGCCCCCTTCATACTACCCTTCATACTACTCCTCCTGCGACCTTCATGTGTCAGACCCGGGCCCCCTTCATACTACCCTTCATACTACTCCTCCTGCGACCTTCACCGGCCATGTCCACCATCTGCATCCTTGTAACCCGGGTGGAGTCAGACGTGGTGCCTCCCTGCCGCTGGGTGAGTTTCTGACAGCTGCTTTTGTCCTTACGCCGACAGCAGACGCGCCCAAAGGCCTTCCAGAAGGCCTGTCTGAAGGACTTACCACACAGACTGTACAGGAAGATGTTGATGCTGAAGTTACAGTAGTAGAGCAGCTGACACACCTGCTGCCACAGGATAGCCTCGTTAGAGCCTGACGTGGGCGAACCCTGCAACATAAAGTATATAAATGTATACATTACATGTAGCTGAAGTTACAGTAGTAGAGCAGCTGACACACCTGCTGCCACAGGATAGCCTCGTTAGAGCCTGAAGTGGGAGAACCCTGCAACATAAAGTATATAAATGTATACATTACATGTAGCTGAAGTTACAGTAGGAGAGCAGCTGCCACACCTGCTGCCACAGAATAGCCTCATCAGAACGTGACGTGGGAGAACCCTGCAGGAGAGAAGAGTTTATAATATATACAATAGATAAAACTGAAGTTAGAGTAGCAGAGGGGCTGACACAGTTGTTGCCATGAGATGGCCTTGTTCGAACCTGAGGTGAGAATATAAATATATAAATATACACAATAAATAATGCTAGAGATACAGTAGTAGAGCATCTGGCAGACTTACTGCCAGAGGATAGCCTCATTAGAACTTGACGTGGGTGAACCCTGCAGGATATGAAGTATATAAATATCCACAATAAATAAAGCTGAAGTTACAGTAGTAGAGTAGCTGCAGACGTTAGAACCTGGCGTAGGTGAACCCTGAAGGACACAATGCATATAGCTAAAGTTACAGTAGTAAAGCAGCTGGCAGACTTGCTGCCACAGGATCACCTCGTTAGAACCTGCATTAAGTCAAACCTGCAGAACAGACCAAAATATATTTAACCAGACTTCCTGTCATAGTGAATTGAAATCAGGCCATAATATGGATATATGATTGCCGGAGTTCTGCTGGAAACAAACGCCAGAAAGGCATATCACGTCCTCAAAATGATTTCCTGACTGAAGATTTACCCACATTTCATCAACACCATCATCAAATCTCATGACTACATTCACATTTTCTTATGGGAGTTGGGCCACAACCTGCAATTTAATCCATCAACACTGGGTGTCATTTTTGTCTGACCTTCAAATGGCATTGAGGTTAGGTTGCTTGGGAAATAATTGATGTCAAAATTATGGTTATTTGGACAGGTTACAAAATTTGACTGATCACATCTGACACAAGTCTCAAGCTGACAAGTTAATTGCTGATTTGAACTGATTTTAGGATGGAAGTGCCACATTAGCCAGTGGTGAACCTCTTGTTCTGGGAGTCACAGCTGCTCCTTTCTTTTATTATTACTTCTCTTTTGCAAATCCTTTATATCAGTGTCCCCTTTTGTTTTTCAGCAGTATTCAAATGTCTTTATCTGGAGTTTGTTACGGGCTTACTATAGAACATGATGGCTTGACTTGGCATGTACAAGCCAAACCTACTTAATATAGAGAAACGTTATATAACATTGTATATTGTTTTTTGTTTACTGGGAATTTAGCACTGTTGTATACTTTCAAAGACATAAGTCGCATCCTATATAGGCATGAAAGCAGGTTCTGATTTGCATACATACACTGAAAACTTAGTCCTTACCTTTATGATAGTCATGACAAAGCCGTAGAGTCTAAAGGCATGGCTGGGCAGGTTGAGGACCAGGAAGGTGGTGGACACAACCAGCAGTAACCGCGTTATCTTCAGCTGGTGACTGTGTCTCTTGTCAGGTCCAGTAAACCTCAGTGTGGTCTGAAACCTGTAACATGGAATCTGTCTGTTCAATATGGAATTCACCGAGAACAGAAATGGATCATGGTTCACAGTGTTTCTAAATTAACCTTTCAACTGGTGACAAATCTGGATTTCCGATGTCAGCCTATTGAAGATTCAGCAATTTTAGTAACTAGTTGCAGGATGTGGCTGTCGTTTCTTTCTTTAGTTTTTGTATTTAACATTTTTAGAAATACTTGAATGAACATATAGATAGAGTAGATACGCTATTGCACATCTAATTCATCTATGGTTCATGCCATTGTCATCTATGGTTTCCTCATTGTTATTTTTGTGAAGAAATATGAATATGTAACAACCTTACAGAACACATTTCATCAATTGCTTTGAACATGTATAAAAATATGGTATTTAATGTTTTTCATGCTTATCTTGTGACAACCCATCCCAAATAAGATGAATTCACAAACAGTACCTGACACTTCCATTGCCTCCAAGTCCCCTGTTATTCACCTGGTTGTGTTTATCTACACAGTTAGAGCTTTCTGTGTCAGCCTCCACCCCGCTACTGTCCCCGCAGGAAAATGTCTGTTTGTTATGAGGCCTGGATGGGCAGAGTTTTACATGATTGTCCATAGTAGCAGTGCCTAACTGCCCATTAGTGAGACTCCCTCGCCGCCGGTACATCCGTGTTATCCGCACCATAATTCGTGCATTCATGAAGAATATAGAGACAAAGGGTATAATAAATGTGACAAGTGTGTCAACATTGTTGAGTCTTGTTAGTAACTGGATGTACTTCCTCTTTGGGGTGCACACAGGCATTCCGTACATTATGACTGTATGTGACGTCCAGAGGTGGAAGTTATTGACAACAATAGCCACAGCAGCAAACAAACACACCACGATCTTACTCCGTGTTGGTGTGCAGAGTGTCTGGCGCTTTAAGGGGTAGAAGACAGCGATGTAGCGCTCCACTGTAAAGCCCACCACGTACCACACAGACAGGAAGGCACACACGTTGGTGGTGTAGGTGAACAGCTGGCAGGGACCACTCAGGTGGTAGATCTGGACGTCAAACCACACCAGCCACTGGAACACCAGCATCAGCAGGAACCCATTGTCACAGATAGCCAGGGAGGCCAGGTAGATGCTGGACGATGTCTTACGTAATGGGTTCCTGAAAGGTGGGATATATAAGTTTTACCTAATTCTAGATCCTACATAAAGATGTACCTAATTCTGTAAAAGCATACTATTAATGGGTTGGGATACATTAAAATGGTATTATTGGGCAGTAACAGCCCAGGAATAGGGTCACAAGGGACCAAACCTTAGTATTTTACAGTGTATTTTCAATGAAGGTAATAAAAGCATCCACAATCTTATTCCAAAATAACCATATATCAAGCAACGGAATCAAATTTAAAAAAAAACAATAGGGAATGAGGGAAAATAGAATAGAAAGAAATTATTTTGTTTGTGATCATCCTGACTTATTTTTAAGAAAATTATTTTTTGAGCCCTGATTATTGGATGTACTAACCTGAAGAACACAATGATGGAGATGGTGTTACCAATCAGCCCGATCAGGATGATGAAGGGCACCACGTAGACCTCAAAGATGTCCAGGATGAGCTGGAAGCGGAGCTGGTACGGGTCCGTGTAGTACATGGGGCCCTCAGACTGGTCTGAGGTTAGGTTGGACAGGTTGCTGATCCCACCAAACGAGGTCATTGTTTCATGAGCCATTGTGGTTAAAGTAAACTGGCACTAACAGAACCAAAGGTTTAATTAGGTCTCAGACCATGGACACTTCTGCATCACCTAAAAGTTGTCTAGTCACTAAAGGTAATGATACCCATTAGCTGACATTGCACAGCTACTTCATTTGGGATTTGTCTCTAATGCCAAGGGTGTCACAGCCTTGATGTGTAGAGTGAGTGAGGTGTGATGGTTGTGGTACGGTAACACCACTTTAGTCTACGTCATAATGACTACAGAGAGGCTGCTGCAGTTTCTGTAGCTGCAATAAATTGTTTATCTGCCTCGATCTCCCAGGTAAGTCCTCTTTCTGCACCATCACTGTTCAGCAACAATGTTGATGGTTCCGATTCAATCCCGAGGGGGCAGCACTAGTTTTCTGCACTAATTAATCCATTTAATTAGGTGACACCACGGGGAGTATCAAGTCCAGAAACATGACCCTTTAATTCTCAGGTGCATGGGAGTAATTCTGCTCTGGGCAATAATGTCTATGTACAGTTGTATATCCCCAGATACCCTTCCCTGATTAACAAGCCACACATGTCAAAGCAACAATCGTCTGGGGAAATCAATGTTTGTCTCAATTTGAACAAACAGCCAAGGTTGACCAGTACAGGTAGGTATAGAAACTGACATGATGCACTTCTGTCTCATCTTTCATCACCCAGCTGGTTGACTAGCCTGTAGCTGGCACGTACAGGGAGGGTATGGGGCAGTGGATCCCTTATTTGATCAGTTTAAGATTTGGAGTCTTCCTCAAGCAGAACGCACTGGTTGTTAACCATCCCCATTATTACAATGGAGGTGGGTTGACCGGTTTTCAAAACATCTTGCTTGTGCAGGTGGAGCCTCCTGTGCAGCCATCTTTATTTCTGCAAGTACACATAGAAGGAATGAGTTAGATTTGTGAAAACAATAATGAGGAACATCAACAAACAATGAGAAATATATGTTTTAGATTATTTAAGTTTAAAATGCTGCTGCTGTACAAATTTAGGCATTCAAACATATTCTGCAAAGCCATAAAATCCCTAGATATAAAACTCATAGATTAATGAAGTGATCAGTGGCATTTAAGAAGTATTAATATGCAATATCATCTCCACACCCTAGTATCACTATGCATCTACACCCCACCCTATGTATGTTAAATCCTAGATACGGCCACTTATTTCCAGGTGTACCATGAACCAAGGCCTACAGCATGTGAGCGGGTTACGGCTGGAAGCTGCTCAGTACGAGCTGGTTTTATCACATCCATTCTACAACAGCTGTTACAGTTCCCCTAGGCAATTACTACACATGGCTAGTAGTACACCTAGTGTTGTGGTGGTGTGGTCGGAACCCTAATTAGTTAAGATCTCATCACAGCACCAACTTTGTGTCCTTATTAAGTCCTGTGTAGACTGGGAGTTTGTAGATCTTTATTTATAAGCCTTTCTTGTGGCCCAAGGCAGGGATTTAACCAGAACACTCATTGTTTGTGAAGCACGCCACTTTAACAGTACCAAAAGTAGAACGCAAAAACATTCATTATTATGCAAATTGGATGAATAACATATGAATAACATGTGATCTCTCTCTATTGTTATGGGGGTCATATATCATACAAAGTTAACAATTTTAACAGCTGATTGGTTTCCAGTATGCAATTGCTTTTGTGTACTTGTCATTTTGAAATACAATCATGTCATATTTATGGATGTAGCGAAGTGCTCAGAGTAGGGGTCATCATTCATTCTGGTTCACAATGTTAACCCTTTAAGGACGGCATGATGCCTTGTCCTTGGTCTTCATGATGCATGCAAGTTACTCACCAGGGCTGCATTCAAGCATTATGCCGACCCTATGGCGTTGAGACACCAGCACCAGCGAGTTACTCACACGGGATGCATTGGTGCATTATGATGACAAATGTCATCTTTTAGCGACATCTGTCCTTAAGGGGTTAACTAGGTTCATTCAGTTCATTGAACTTCATGGTGCAGAACTAGAAATTAGCCAGACAGGTATTTATAATCTTTTGGCGGAAATTGACATGCCAACATTATAATCTAGTACACAAAGCAATCATTTATATCATTCTGTTGCTTTTAGTTAGAATCTTTTATCAGGCTGTTTACTGATGAAGAGAAAAGTCAATATTTAATGCTGTGTTTCCGTTATACACAACATCAGTAATTCAACAAGGGGTCATTTATCATTTGAAGTTAACAACTGTTACAGCTAATTACCTTCCTCTACAGATCAGCAGCCGCTTTGTCTACTTGTCATTTTGAAATACAGTCTTATTTATGGAGGTAGCAAAGTGGCATGAGTAGGGGTCATTATTCAACCTTGTTAACAAAGTTAACTTTATTAATGCAGTTTATTGAATTTCAAGGTGCAGAAAGGGTAATGGCTCTAAATCTGATTTTAGGGCAGAGTCAACTATTGCTAGCTGAGGGGAAGAGGGATTTCTCCAAAACGACAATTTCCCCCCCCCCTCCACAAAAAAGCTAAAAGTTACCTCAACCCTCCCCCAACCACATTCTGATTTGGAGAAATGTCCCTCCCCTAAATTGCATGCTATGCATTTGCCTGTGGAATCATGTATGGTATTTGAATGGACCATTTTTAATTTTGATCCCCCAGCATGGAGGCTTTTCCAGTTTTGCATCCACCTCATGGGCCTGTTTTTCATTATGACTACCCCTATATACACCAAGCACCCCCCAGCTGGCAATTAAGGACTCGGCCCTTAAGGACCTTAATTCAGCAGTATGCTAATGAAGAGAAATGTGCTGCAATATTTGACACTCTTCTCTTGTTCTTGACAGCATTACTAAATCAACATGGGCTGTTGTGGCCTAACTGGATCTGATCATTATAAATCACAAGGGAAAAACACAGTGATTATGTGTTCTACTGCAGCTCTGTAGGATCTGCATTAACACGGCATGTTGTCTCATAAATCTACACCTACACATGTCAGCCCTCGTTACAGTTACAGATGGTTTATTTGGCAGAGAAGCTTATGGCATCAGCAATGTGGGATTAGCGGTGCACCCAGCTTTCATACTGTATGGGGGTGAACATGACAGATCTGCTGGGTGCTGGCAGGGGGGGGGGGGGGCTGGGGGGGGGGGGAGGATAAATGAAGCCCTTGAAGGTCTACTCACAAGGGCCACATTCAAGCATCATGTCTACCCTTCATGAGTGTATCAACCCATTACATGCTTGGCTTCATACTTGAATGCAGTACTGAGTGGTGAGTTACTTGCCAGGGCTGCATTCACACATAATAACTATAAAGGGTATAGGCTAATGCATTAAAACACTATGCAGCCCTTACAGGATGAGGCCAAAGTCCATAATATCTTTGACCAAACAATTCTTTCTCATATGATAATTAATCTGTATTCGAAAACATTTGGCTAATTAGCTCTCCATCTAGATTAATTTTCCTGGATTACCTTGTTGTTCCTTACATTCATCACTCTTCTTTTACAGCCTGAGGCGTAACTAGACACCTTGTTGTTGAGAATAGCCTAGCATGAGATGCTTTCGATGACTTCAATCAATGTCCTGAGTCTCAGAGAAAAGATCAAAAACCCATTGCGCTATCCTGTGGATATTCTAAGAACCTTTAATTCTACCCCTAACTTAAATGGTGACCCTCATACAGTGTTAAAAAGTTTGCAATCTCTGTCCTTTTATTGACATCCCCCTTCCCTCTCCCTCTAGAGAGAAATCTGGTGTATCTCTGGTTAATAAGCACAACTTGTTTTAGATAAGATAGATATGAGTGATTGTCTGTGAAAATTTGTGACCTTATCTTTTACAGACAGACACTTCCCAAGCATCCTAACCAGCATGGGAAGAGTCACTCCCCCCTTAAGGCAGCTCCCTGGTGGACACTCGGCACTTATTTCTCCACAGATAAGACATAAGGGCCACAGCCGGTCCGCACCTCCACACAAAATGTCTAAATGCTCTGGCTCTGCAGTGGCTATCCCGGATTAGTTATTGGGTCATTTGTCAGGGATGCTATATTTTGTCATTTAAATCATTATGTATCACAAAATATGAGACTACTCACATATATGTGAATAAACGGATCCTACTGAAATCCTACTGAAAATAATGTGTTGTGTACGTGTAGGTCAGTCAGCACTTACATATCAATTACTTCTAGAATGTTTCCTTGAAATATAGAAACAAGATGTATGTTGAATTGAATAGGGCAAATACCCTCAACTACAGGTAATTAGACAGTGGTGTAATCATTCCTCAAATCGGCAGCATTATTTTATCTATATATTCTCAAATTTCATTTCTATAGCCATTTCACTTACACATTTGCTGCAATAGACTTCATGGAAACGGCTCCCTACATGTCCAGAATGTCAACGCTACATATTGTATACATCTAGATGGGAATACCCCCCCCCCCCCCCCCCCCATGTGACCTGTGATGTCACCCGTATGTATTCCTGTACACACCGTGATCTTAACCTCTCTATTATCAGATCTACATAAAGAAAGAAACAGAATGATACCCTCTTCATAGTTTCAGCTAAACCCTGGTCTGCTTGACAATCATTGAAAAGGAGTCTTTATGGAATATACAGCAAAAATCTTTTTCGGTTCTGTTTATAACTTATTCCATTATCCCACTTTGAATTGATATCCTGCTGTTTAGGAATGCAGGGTGGGTCATCATAAATTGGTTTGTGAACTGAAAGCAATCTATGGCAACCATCGAATATGTATGAAGGGAGGAGGGGGAAATTTGTTCTGATAACATTTGCTGCATTAAGGATGTAAATCTCTGTATGCCGTTATTGAGCTTTACAGGAGGCCAGGGTGCGGGTATATCGCATCATGGCTATCATGCATTTTATATTGGCACTTGATAAACTTGTGAATGGAATAGGATACATTTATGGTGATGTAGTTGGACAGGCTGTTTGGTCCTCCATCTCCCCTACCTCATGTTCTGCTTACACCGGCACTACAGATGTTATCTTAAAGTATTCTCTTGATTTATGTTTTTCCTCTTTCAAAATCTCATTGAATTAGTTTCGATGGGTATATTATTAGTAATTTTAACTATGAAATTCTCTTGCCTGGCTTTATCAATGATTTCTAACTGCTAGAACTATGAAAACAATTATAGGGAAGATTCTTTGAGGGAAAATCTTAAACAGTTACATCTGACCCTTTATGAAAGTTGACTTCAATTACTTTACAGTTCAGTCAAGTAAAGGATTATCACAATCAGACTTGACAAAAAGGACATACTGTAAATCCAAGGAGACAGAACTCTAGACAAGACTTCCCCCAATGTACATATAAATGATGAGCCTGTATGTATGGGAAATGATGGAAATTTTTCTCTTGAACAGTAAAAAGCTATTTGATGTAGTCTGTCTCCCCTTCACTATCAGATACTTTGCAGTATCTAACAGTCTTGATACTGTGTAACATATGGAGCCAGCTACAAAGTGAAATGTACCCCTTCATCAGTTCTAGCAGGCATACTCACAGTGACTCACACAAACTGTGCAAAACATGTGCTTCCATGTGCCTTCAGCATCCTTATAGCTTTTATCTGCATGTATTTAAAGGCAAATTGATGATTAAAAGCAATGAGATAATGAGTCTGTGGGACTGGTGTAATCAGAAGGAAGTGAAAGCTAACAGGTACTTTAATGTTATTATGCCAGGAATGTGATGTCAGAACAGAGTAACATTGAAGCTTTATTGCAGTAGCACTTAGCATGTTAGAATTGATATATCCCAACCGCTTAAGCATTACACAAATATATGTACAGTGCCATATACAGGGCCATTTTCCAACAGCCAATTTTGATGTCCTGCTGAAGATATACCCACGAATAGTGTATCCCCCAGAGCCAACTATCGACAGGTAGCGATGATAAAAAATGAACCATGTGCATGCTTATAGAATAGGCGTACCATCGGCAGACATGTCAGCCGTGATGACTACTGTATTGGGCAACGCCTGCCACAAAACAGCTGATGGAAAGTTACCCCAAGCTACACATAATATGCCTGTGTGGCTCATAGATGATTTGATACTAATTCTCATCATTCACAATTATTCACCATTATCTTATCTAACATCTTAGCATTGACCCTGCATTCCTATAATAGGATAGGACCAACATCCAAGCTTACTGGTATCCACTGTCAAAGCCAGTCACTCATAGCAGGAAAGTTAGTGTTTAGCAATATAGTCTTTGTAGATATCTCTATAGGATATGATAGAAAAAAGAGGATCCTTTTATATCTTAACAGGTGGTCTGTGGTTATGATCAATGAGGCTTGCGGGTATCAATGAGCATCAAGTTGACCAGGTGAGCAGGTGCACGCGTCAACTCACCCTGCCCATGAGAACCATGCCTTAACTCTTTAAGGACGGCATTCCATTAAAGCTCCATTCAAGCACCATGCCAACCCTATGGGGTTGTACCATGGCCTGGTGCATGAATACAGAACTGACAAGCAACATTTCAGAAGTCAGATGATATTAACCTTTTAAGGAAGGTGTAATACATCAATGCATCATGGCCTTAGTTGTCATGATGCATGAAGGAAGCTCTGGTGAGTATCTTGTCAGGGCTGCATTGCTGAATCATGACAAAGAAAGTCACCTTTTAGTGCAATGCCATCCTTAAAGGATGGATTGGGGTCTACAACAGACACAATGGTTCTGGGCTCACCGACCACCGCCTTCATTGATAATAATTGGGTCTTACAAATGGCATCATTTAGCCACATGCCATCCTTAGGGGATTAATCATTGATGTGATTGGCCTAGGAGTTGGATAACTGATTTGTATATTAGCGTACATTCATCCTTCGTCTTGTGGTCATGATTACATCATTTGGAAGATTATATCATTTACTAGTTGTTGATTGGAATGGCCAACGTATGGGTTGAGGATAGGTAGAAGCCTTAACTGTGGACATATAAGTAAGGGAAATATGCCAATACTGCTCTTACTTAATTGCCAGGGCTGCATTCATGAGTTACTACAGCACATTGAGGCACTATGTACCCGTCAAAGGATAATCATACTAATTATTCTGATGAGCTATAATTTCTCTTTCATTATCAGAAATAATTAAGTTCAGTATTATTTCTAATGTAATTCAAGAACCATTATTTAAGATCACCTCTTTCTACCCTCTTCATTTCTCAACCTTTCTTGGTTTCTATAGAGTCCTTAATTTCAGACAATATCTGGTTACAAATTGGCACCAACTTCCCTAAGTGTACTCAACAACAACCTGAGGGCAAGCCTCCAGATGGTGACTGACGCACAGTTCTCAGAACCATTAGCGGGTACAGGAGTTAATAAGGGGTCCTAATAAGCAGTACATGCCACACTGACGAGTCTCCATCCGTCTGTCATGACGTCCCTCTAAGCACGGTATCTTGCTAAGAGATGAATTTGTTGTTGTGAGGCACCAATGCAGTCCCTGCAAGCAATTTGCTGGTGCTGCATTGAAGCATTATTCCGACCTCCCGGGAATGTCTCAACGCTCTATGGTCAGCATGATGCTTGAGTGCAGAACTGGTGAGTTACTTACCACAACTCCATTCATGCATGATGATGATCAAGGACATGATATTTTGATTACCATATTCAACATGATAAAGTATTTTGCATGGGAAAATCGGCCTCGAATTTCCATTTTAATAAGCTTCCCCCATGACTGTCTTATACAGACTATTAGCCCACGTCAGTGGCTTCTGCTGAGCCCGATGCCTGCACACTTGGCGTGGCCTGAACACCTGCACAGATGTGAAAAGTAGTTATAAATTGCACATTAAATCTTATACTCTAAATACTATTTTTTAGAAATACCAAATAATTTAACAGAATCTCATTTATGAGAATTAGGATTTCAAAATCCACAACTTAAAATTTCAAATGTGGAATTGTAAAACTTGTAAATCTGACATTTGGTAAAAACACAGAGACAAGGATGTGACCCAGATCCTGCCAACCAATCACAGGACTCCCTGTAAAAGATTGAGGTCATGAGTTCCCAAAAACCATATAAAAAGGAGGGAGGAACTTACTTGATTTAGTACTGAAGGAGTAGTGGTAGGGAAACCAACCCCTCGTCCAAAACTGATGCACATTAAATCTTGTTTTATCTTAACTGGAAAATCTGAAATAGGGGGGAGTGCTTATTAGGGGGAGGTTGAATATGATAAGGCTATGAAATAGGAAACTATGAAGGCAATTTGAGGTGAGGTAGAATCTTCTACTCCCACCTGTATCACCAATATCATATTCCACTCATAATGCTATAAACTGCCTATATAAATTCATGAAGCCCCTAACACAATGGTAGTTCCCCTTCTCTATAAAAGGATATGAGAATTCAATTCCTGAATGCAGCAAGTGCCATCATTTTCTCCTCTCTTCATACATATTACATGAACTGCAATACATTCTATTCCCTCCTCCTGGGATAGATCCATTTGTAGCTCAAATCTCAGGTTGGCTGATATACCCCAGGGAGTCCCTTCTATTCAGCTGCAAATACAATACAATCTGGGGTAATGATGCCCTCACATCCAATGAATACAGAATACCCAGGCAGTCTTTCTGTGTCACAGATATTGAGATGTTTAAACAGTTATGGTACCCAGCTAACAAAGTATGTTTTTTTTTTATGTCACAATGACTTTCTAAATATAATGTAACATTTTGTTGTGATAAAGACCCATAGAGAATGTTATAATTATAATGTTGTATAACGTTTTTCATTTATTGGGTATTAGAGTAAGGAGAATGTCATGTAGGAGATTCCATGTGGTCGGTATGACAGATTGGCATTGTGTTGTCATGGCTACCCAAATAACAGGTGGTTGCCAATGAAGACATCTACCTGACCAGTCAATCATATCTACCATACCTCAGGGCATAAAGTGACCTCCAGCTCTGTGCTTTTAGATTGTTTTCATGTCCATTGTTGATATGCTATTATCATTGACAAATTACATACCATAATACTATCCTATTCCACCAGGGAATCAGATATCCATCGATGACAGGAAATAGCACTTTAATACCAAAAGCGATCAATACCATCAGTTCACTTAGTCAATCTTATCAACCCCAGGGAGTCTCTGCTATTCAACTGCAAAAAAAATGCCTGATAGTGGAAACTGCTCAATAAGCTTTATCTAATGACCATATAACAGTCTAGCAAAGAATTCAAATCTAACCTAGATGTAGATGAAATAAATGGGAGCAGATCTTCTCAGAGCAGGTTCATTATGTCTTTCTATTACAATAAACCAAACCTAAATTGGGTGATTGCACGATTTTCGTCTAATGTAGGAATAACTAGCTGGTCAACATTTTTCATCTTCACCAGTTGATGCATGGGACACACCATTTGTGGTGCCCTCTGCAAAATTATAATCAAATATCACCTTACCCTGGTAAGTCTCATTTAATTTTACAATTATTCAGTCCGGGAATCCTGCATGATGATTGACTAGATCATAAATTAATGTTTGATGAAGTTGGCCAGAATCTCAGAATTAATGTCCAACTGATTCTGTCAAATAAAATGGCTTTGCTAAAGCAGTATAAGATGTGCCTCCTCCTTTTACTGAGGGCAATTATGTTTCTGATATTTTATCCAAGCTCTACTTTTATATCAAACGCTAAAAAAGGAATTTCAACTGAGCTAAGATGTCCAAAGGCAATGACTGTGACATCAGACAGATTGTATGACATCAAAGAGGGATGAGGCAGAGCTCAGCTGCCTGAAGTAGACGCGGCCCCAGGTCTTGTCCTTACCACAGCTGGTCACCTGACAAGCCTCCTCTAGGGTAGCCACTCTCATACCTTACCAAGCCTCCTCATCCTCTGCGCCTGTGAGAGACTGACACTCATCCTGCCAAAACATTTCGATTTTCATAATGTAGCACATGAGCCATTTTCTTTGAAGAGAGTGGCTCATTTTTGAGCAACTCCAATCAGCGGATATATGAGCTTCAACAGAAAGTATCATGGATGGTTTTCCATCTCTTCCCTCCTGCAAGCAGAGGTGAAAGCAAAAGATACAAAAATAGAAAAAAAGTATGTATACTTTTTTTCTATTTTTGTACATCACACCTTCAATATCAGCATTACAAGTTAAAGAAACATTGTCAGAAAGCATTAATCAGCATGAAATTTTGCCATCCAGTCCTATTGAGTTGACTCAATCCAGTGGGGAGTCTGATAACGTTGGCTCAATCATTCCAGTAAATCTTATTTTGGGTTGAAAGTTTTAGATGTAGCCAAGTCAGACCTTTGTGGAATCGGTGAATAAAAGCACTTAAAATTCTTAGCTAAGAGTGAGTGCTGGGTATGAGCAAAATAACCTTCAGAATCAGACTCAAAATGGGAGGGCTGATTTATCCTGTCTGTCTGTCTGTCTGTCTGAAGCTCTCCTTCCCAATACATTTACAAGAAGCAGATTGTAAGGTTCCCATAGGCTATTCATTTATTATTTTATTCCTTATTTTGATATCTCGAATCGATATGCTTGTCAGGTTTATTGCTGACAGTGCTATAAATGTATCAGGGATGGATGAGGAGGCACTTTGAGGTGTTTTTGTGTGAAATCTGCAAAGTGCGCCTTATCTGTGATATTAAAAAATCTGATTGTTCCTGTGGTGTGTAGCGACTCAATGGAGTAAATGAAGTGTGTTAAGGGAACCTGGCAGTACACAGGGGAGGTGTATTGGGTGTCAGCCCCCTGGTGAGTGTTTGTGGAACTAGCCTCCTCAGTTATACCCTGTAAACCCTGGCTGGTGTTAAAGCATGAAAGGCTTTTCCTGAATGAAAAAGAGAAAATAAAAAGTCTCTTTGAATGACCTATTTCCACAGCCACAGGGGATACAGTTTCTGGGATCTGATGTGGGGCCCCAGCCAGCTGCAGCTTAATAATTGAAGCAATCCTAGTCTGTATTCAAACTTTTTTGATTTTTAATATAATTAATGGTTAATATGATAAGTGATCATGATGCTAACATTTAAATTTGTTACCACCTAGGAATAAGTTGATTTATACCTGTAGATGAATTTCCATAACTGCTAATGAACATAAGATGGTAATTCCAATCAATGGTCCTATGTTACACCAGCACTCATTAACATACTTTTCTTAATTACATCATCAGAAGCTTATGAAGCTGCATTGATTGATATGTGGTCGTTTTTATATATATGAGATTCCAATCAGCTTTACTTGAGGTTCTGCAACAATTCCTGACTGTCCCCTAATTCAATCCTAGCAATTCTGGGGAGCTAGTTATCTTTTCAGGCTTATGTATAAGGACCAATTAGTCGTTGTATGACAGTTTATGACCAGGGCCTGTCAGACCAGCAGTCGAGAATAGAAAACATCACATCTTACCTGGAAGCTGGCATTGCTTATAAAAGATTCATTGGTACCTAGATTGGTAGATCGTTGTGGGTACTCCTGAAGTTATGGTCCAACCTATGACATTGCTCATACAGAATTCACTGTTACTGAGTCCGGCATCTCCCGGGAGGTTATCCGTTAGATGTTCTGTTCCCCATTGCCTACAGTAAGGGTAGATTTGCTTATAGAATTTAATCCTTTCCTCCTTAAATATTAGAGCTGACATGAATGTACAGTAGTTTGTATAGAGGCGGTTAAGTTCTGGTGGGATGTGATCAAAGAGATAGGAACTGATTGGCATGACTGAATTTAAAATGTACACCTTGATCTCATGTCACTGATGTATACTATTTTGAGGACATCACAAAATGACAATATATGACAGCGAATCTAGAGCAATTTCACTGTAGGACAGTGCAAAATAACCAAGGCTCATGGTTGGTATTCACTACATGGGACCATTGCTCATCTGTTGTTTGTACAGGCAAGTACAGTCAACTCCCTCCTAACGACCACCCCTCTATAACGACCACCTCGTCATTGCGACCAGTTTTGGAAAGTCCCAACCATTTTTCCCTTTGTTTTAATATATGAAACTCCCTCTAATGCGACCACCCCTCTAATGCGACCACCCCACCCTCCGACCAATAAAATTCCAGTCCCAAAGAAGGTTTTTCTCCCTCCAATGCGACCACTGTGTCCAAGGGTAGAATTCATCTATTCAATTTTATCACAGAAACCACCTGCATGAACTGGCCAGTGGACGAAAATCAGAGGGCTAGAACCCCCCCTCCCCTCTAACATCCCCTCTTTTCTAAAAGAGGACAAATGTACACAACTGAAATGCTCTTACCCCCCCCCCCCCCCACCTGACTAGTGGTCGCACATCAGAGGGCCAGAAGCAAGAAGCCCCTACCCCCCCCCCCCCGCTCACTCATCCAACTGACCAGTGGTCGCACATCAAAGGGAGAGCCAGAAGCACCCCCCTCCCCCCGCCACTCACTCACCCTGACTAGTGGTCGCACATCAGAGGGCCAGAAGCCCTCCCCCACCCCCCGCTCACTCATCCACCAGTGGTCGCACATCAAAGGGAGAGCCAGAAGCAACCCCCCCACTCCCTCACATGACTATTGGTCGCACATCAGAGCGAGGGCCACCCTACCAAAGCTTCAGAACAGGTCTCACCCTAGCATTCTCTCCCCGCTTTTGTATATAAATTTAAATATATTCTTTTATTTATATTTTCTAAATTTGATATAGCCTAATTTTGAAATAGGCCCATAGACTTATCCCAAACTCCCCCCACTGCGACCACCTCGCCATTGCGACCACTTTTAGATAGTCCCAAGGGTGGTCGCAATGGAGGGAGTTGACTGTATTACATCAGTAAACTATTTTTATTTGTGTGTATCTTTATTATCAAGATCAGCTTAGGAGTAATTAAAGTGGCTGGGTGCTTTTGTGTAATTACACCTATACTTAGCAGAGGTAACTGAACTATGTGTATTGGAATAGGATGATAGCATGACCCAAGGCTATCCCACTGGTAGGATAGAGTGGTAGGATAGAGGCTGACAGTGGTGGACCAAAGGGACTAGTCCCTGTGTTTCTATATCCTACAATAAGTTCAATGTCAAAAAGAATCCATGTGATATGAGCACGCACCATGTAGCCGTTATCTGTGATTGTCATCATGGCAACATCCTTGCTAGGGACCAGCAGTTCATCTGAGTCTAAGGCAAGGGAGATGCTCTGAGCCAAAAACAAAATTGGAAGGTAAACAAAGGCATCTTATTTCTTAAAGGCAAATAAAAACTTCTCTTAGGGAGTTTTTCCCTGTGAAGTAATAAATCAAAGACAAGTGCTCCATCATGTTCAATAAGGTATCCCCTTGAAATGGTGCCGGAAATAAAAGTAATTTGCCTTTTGCCTCCTCAATAATTAGTGTTAAAATTAAAACTTTTCAGAAACATGTTCTGTTTTGATTAAAAAACAAAGAATTGGGATCTGATTGCAGCGCTAAATCTAACTTAAACAGGACCTCTCGCAGGAACGACTAAGGAAGCCCCTTTGATATGAGCCGCAATCAAAAGCAACTTAAAGAAAAGCCTCCATCCTATTGATCTCTTACAAGTCACAGCAAAATGACAAAAACTACTTTAGCTATTACAGGTATGCTGGCCCAAAGGCAGACAAAAACAGAATGTATCTTTTTACAAGATCAGCAAAACAATGAACAGCAGGAAGGCTTTCCTCCGGTGTCTGAGAGAAGAGGGTTTATTGAAGAGAAAAGAAGAGAAAATGTAACATTCTATGGTACGCGAATGACAAAAGTGCATGTGTCATGTTTTACATCCCAAGAAAAAATCACTGGGTGCTACCAGGGCCTTAAATACACCCTTTGATAGAGCAAACTGTCTTCCCTAGATCAGGTTGATAGCAATTTTAATATTATATTTATATATTATTCCAACTTGTTGCTCATCATCTTATGAAAAGTCTAGCCAAGATGAATTATCTTATTCATGGGAAGCACAGTGGCAATTTGAATATGGAAATAGACTTTCCAAGAAGAAATATGAGCTGTAACATGTAAACTAGGGAAAAGAAAAAAAGATTGGAGAAAAACAATTTCTGTTGCCTTAAGCCTGTGTCGTGATAGAGTGGCACTGACAGGGCATGGACTATCTTACTGATGGTGTAAGTGGGTAGCAAGGCAGCAGATATGGCAGGCCTTTTTCTACAAAATACTTAAACGCTGTGTTATTCACTATGAAAATATCACTTATAATGATTTATCTAACAACATGAGAGGGTAGGCACATCTTGTATCTGGACTGAATCATGACAAGATGTGGTGTTAAAGCCTCTTTGACCAAGGCACATTATTCATATACTTTACACCAAATTATATATATAAGCTTCCAGGTTCTTCAATACTAGTAAAATGATAAAATAGTTAACTGAGCCTTCTGAATGCAATAACAAGTGAATTTGAGGAAAATAAGAAATCACCAAACAGTGGTAAGACTTATATCTTTGCATTGTTCTTTCTGAATTAACATGCTTGTTGAGTAGAAAAACTACAATTTCATATTCAACTTCACTGTACCTCAACAATGTCTGCAGTGCAGGAAATGAAGCAGACAATCCTGATTACACCCAGTCCTGACCAGCTGATGCTGCCTTTCTGTTAGATCATAAATAACCAGAATAAATAACAGCGGCCATCAGTGAGGTGAGTGCCGCACAATGCAGGCCTCACAGGGCTGTATTGTGCGGCTGATAGGAACAGGACACCATCACGCACACAGCCATAATCAGCTCATCTATCAGACATAGTAGCAGCTACCAAAGTGCCTCCCTTAACCCTTTAAGAATGGCATAACGCTTTAATGTATCATGCCTGTGGTAATCATTATGCTTGGATGCAGCCATGGCGAGTAACTCGCCAGTGCTGCATCCAAGCATCATGCTGATCCTACAGGGTTGAGAAACTCCCCTAGGCTTGGCATGATTCACCAATGCAGCACCAGCGAGTTACTCACCAGGGCTGCATTGGTTCATCATCTCAACAAATGTGATCTTTTAGCAACATCCAGCCTTAAAGGGTTAAGTGGCCGAGTGGTTGTAGATTTTGATACCGCTGTTCCCCAGTACTTAAAAAAGACAGGCCCTTTTACAAGATGTGATTTTTTAGTGCTCAATACACATTTCATCCCTTTACTGCAGCATTTCTTCAAGAGCGGTGCCTTTTATAATACTCAGTGCTTAAACTAGTTATTAATTTATGCAGTTTATGGCTTTAGAAACCAAGACACAATGCTTGTGAACCCATGAAATCACTGTAAACGTAAATATATTTTTTCCACCCATTTGGAAAAATAGTACAATTCCGCTTGTATTCAAATTTGAGCATTTTGGGATATGGTAGTTGTTTAACTACATTGGATAGATTTTCAAACTATAAATATTTTCACAGTATACATAATTTCTGCAGAAATCCTCAGTTCATGCATTATGGCAGCAAATGGCATAGTACATGTAGCTATGTGTGTAAAGATATCACTCATATGGCATATGAGTCCTTTACACTGTGTATGTAGCCTCATCAGCTTATCTGCAGAGATGCCTAAGTGCCTTATATCCACACAGATCTCACCACAATCTGTCCCTCCGGCCACCCCAGGAATGTTCTATGTAATAATCTCCTGAGGCACACTAGTTAGACATGGGCAGTAATAACATACATGTCCATCCCTCTAAGGGGCTCACACCAGCACTTACAGTGAGTGGTAAAGTTATACTCTTGTACAGATGGATGTGTCATCAGAGCTTATATATTAGATAATGATTTGAATCATTGATGATTGGCTAGATTCCTAAGCTAATAAGCACACACAACACTTTTGACAATATCTCAAGAAACCAATTTTAACTTTTTACTAAAAATTTATTGATACTGTTAAAATGGTATATAATATAAGTATTTACTGTACCCCAGGTTCTTCCCATCTTCATATCAGGTGAATTCCATCTTCCCACACACTAGCCATAACCGAATATGTAGTACATTCTCTAAAGCAATCTTACTGGAAGTTTTAAAATGTTCAGATAGATAGATAGATTTTCAGCAATGAGAGCCGGACTTGCACCAACAACTTGTGTTATCTCCACAATTAGTCTCTCAGGCTGCCCCTGGAGATGCAACCAAACACATTTGCTCAAATGTTTGGGCCAAGTATGAGTTTTATTTGGGCAAACTTGGTAGCCCTTCTGTACCCTTATGAAACACAGTAAGAAATATTGGCTGAGAGCAATAGTATGGAAGGTGAATTGGCAAAGAATTGAGAATTTGTCTCAAGTAGTCCACCTCATTTTACAATTGACACCTGAGACTTCCAATCACTTACTTTCATATCAATTTAAAGTTTGGTTAAATTAAGGAGAATCGGATATTTAACTATAAAACTAGAAATAGAAAATGTTCATGAGAAACATGTTTGCATCATGCTAAAAACAAGAGTCATATTTCAGATCTTGACAAACAAGCCGTTATGGTAGGGACTAGAGAATCCGCTAGGTGATCCCCTGTACACAGTGCACACAGCAGGGGAGTATTTTGGTGCCCTTGTGGATCCATGTGCACCACAGACACTGTAATGAAAATCCCCTCTTAGGGAGTGAGATTTTATAACTATTACTATTAAATTATCACTCAGAAATGCAGTCAAGAAAAAGTTATATCCAGCCATAGCTTTTTTAAGTGACTGAAGTTAAGAGAAGTTTCTGATCTTATTGGTGATAAAATAGGTTAAATCAAAAACAGAGGAAACCCTACGGATTTATGAATGCTGCTGGATATATATATGTCCAGTGATGATCAAAGTACCACACATGGTTAACACTAAAATAGAGATTTCTCATCATCGGTGGTTTTGCAATCAGATGTGATCACGAAGAAATAAGAACTTTGATCTGCCTGGGAGAAAATAATTAATTGAATTATTTCTTTAAACAATAAGATATCTTTGAAATGGGTGCATTCTTTTCATAATCTTCAGCCAAGTCTAGCTGAGTCTAGCCTCCCCCAAAAGGTCAGTTCTATATTCAAAGCCTAGCCACCTCTGCCCACCCTCTATAGTAATTCTCCCCCTATACTGTTCAAATCACCAAGTGAATTAAGCCCCCGAGATACCACCGGTTGCTAGCCACTAGACCGTAACCAAGGTATCCTAAAAACCATGCGACACCTTGTTTACAGACTGACTCTCATGTAACCATGGAAACGATAGCATGGCTTCACAAGTAGAATGGTTCTCAAACCAACCTTCAGTTAAGCTGACAATGAGTGTCGGACTGTATTGCCACGTTTAACCCTTTAAGGATAGCATAATCACTGAATGCATCATGCCGTTGGTCATCATGATACATGAATGCAGCGCTCGCAAGTAACTGGCCATGGCTGCATTCAAGCATCATGCCAACCCCACAGGGTTGAGACACTCCTAAAGGTTGGCATGATGTACCAAGGCAGCCCTGGTGACTTATTCGTCAGGGCTGAATTGGTTCAGGATGACGACAATTGTGATCTTTTGGTGACATAACATCCTTAAAGGTACACAACACAATTTACGCATACGACACCTGTGGCAAAAAACGAAACTACCTGCAACAATGATATTTGCAGATTTTTCAAACTTATATGTCATGATCTACATTCATCTAACATTTAAGTGCCATACCTTGGCATTTACATATCTTGATCACTATATTTTCTTTTTGCCATGCCCATAGGCTCATACAGTAAATAGATTAGTTTTTATTTTGATTAATTCAGAATAATTTCATTTTGCCTGTGACCCAATATTTTCTTGTTTTCAATATGTTCCTCATAATTATATATATGCATGCCTACATTTTGATTGAGAAATTGCTGGGGGATTTTTTTCTGTGTGGAAAATTGTAGAAACCTATGATTTTCTCATGAGGGCCTATACGTGATGCACTCAAATGTGAATGCCCTCCAAAAGACAAGTAAGCCCTGTGGCATAGGTTTCCTTTCTTTTCTTCGTGTTCCTTAAACATCATGCTAATATCCCTGAGAGTCATTAAGGAAAATTGTTGGCCGATCTAAAATCAGCTAGATTGTGTTGTATACCTTTAAAGAGTTAACAATAGGAACCAGTGCCAAGATAACTTTAAATGTAACTTGTCACCAACTACACCTGTCATGAGCTCTATCACCTCTTGGAGCTGTGCCCATAGTGTGTGGTACAATTTGTTGCCCACTACCCAGTATAAAGATGCTATTAGTACTGAATTGTAGACATGGAGTTAAGTGTTTGGCACCATTCGTCAGGTTTACAGCCTTCCTACAGGTCCTTTCACCACCTACTGTGTACTTTAGGTCTTACCGAGGGACATCAAGAGAGACATAAAGACAGTACTTGGCTGCTGGTGACCATCATGGTGAGATATATGAAGGAAGCTAGCTGGGGCCTGGGAGGGACTTTAGAGGTTGTATGGTGAAGGTAAAGAGGGGTGAGAATCATCTGCCCATATGTTGTGCCCATATTGGGCGGTATAGGCAAGTTGTTTCCTTAGGTCGCGTGCAGGGACTAAAGAGAGTGCTAAGCTGCTCGTGACCGTTATGGTGGCATCTGTGAAGGAGGCTAGCTGGGGGCTGGGAGGGACTAAAGATGTTGTGTGGTGAAAGTAATTTGTAATGTACATAGGGGTAAGAATCACCTATAGATGTGCCCATATAGGGCTGTATAGCGAACGTGTTTCCTGCTGTCCAGGCCCTAGGTGCTATTAGACTACTGTGTACGTTAAGTCGTGTGCAGGGACATTATGAAAGTGCCAAGCTGCTTCTTACCATCAGGGTGAATGTATTAACTTACTTTAACCATTTCTACAAGTCGAGTACTATGACACAACACTCCTAACCCAAGAAACACCAGACACCACATGATCTAACATTGGGATATAAGATCATATTGGGATATAAGATAATATTGCTACAAGCCTCTGAATAGCGATCCAAATGAAAATATCTAATGCCAATGCCTACGAAACCATAACATGGGAATATATATGTATGCTCAGAAAGTAGCATATATAGCAGAGGTCCTCAGGTGAGTGTTATCCATTGGGTGCTCCCTCTAGAGGCTAATATGTTCATCAATAAGCCATTAAGGGTGCCAACTTTTTGGCAACACATCTACTCTACCGCTACTCCAAGGGCTCTGGTGCAGATAAGGTGGGGGGAGGGACCCGTAAAACCCTGATGTAAATTACATGCATAACTTTGTCCAGTTCAGGACCCAGTTGATATCACAAGGACCACACTCACCCTCTGCACGTGCAGACACCCTGTGTAGTAGGTACCATCCACCATGTACTGTACAGTCAGTAGTAGCATGCCACTCCTATAGTTATTTCAGTCATATCGCCATGATATCTTCATACTGGCATAGTGCTTGAATAATTCCTCATCATACACCATTAGAAGTCAGTGTAGCTGCACAACATGATATACTGTAGATTTACAGTATATTGTATGGCATTACTGAACATGGGCAGTAGAATCTACAGTTGGTTTACTGTTTAATAGGACATATTTACAGTGTCGTCACTGCTGCTATTTACAGTGTAGTTTTTCCTGCTGACTTATATCCAGACACATCCAGTCATTTATGACACACACAGGGCAAAGTTTGAAATGAACCGCAAATAGTTAAATCCAGTAGTATGAGCATTTTATAGTGCCCAAATGTGTAGTGTGTTCCTTAGTTGGTGAACTTCCCAAATGCAGTCCCCTGTATGTGGTTAAGTGTGTCTACCAACTGCAGTCAGTACTGGGGTATGTCCCTGCTGCTGTTTTAGGTACATATAATCTGGTATGCGTCTTAGAGTGGCTATCAGTATGATACAAAAAAGGGCCAAGTTTGCCACAAAGCAGAAACAGTTGAATCACATTATCTGTTTAACAGTGTCCAACTGTATAGTGTGCTCCTTGGATGGTAAAGCCTGTCCACTGTATGTGAGAATGCCTGTCTACCAGCGGCAGTCGGGACTGGGGCAGTATCCAGATCTCCCGCTGCTCTCGGAGGCACCCCAGTACACAGTACACACATGTGATATACTCCTGTATGTGTGTAAAAGTGTATAGGGCCAAGTTACAAATCACAAATAGTTGAACACTGTCCATATGTCAAAAAGTGAACTCTCTCCACTGTATCTGTATGGCTATGTCCTGTTGCTCTCTGATATACTCCTGTCCTGTCTCCGCCCTCTATGCTGCCTGCTACTGTCTCCTGCTGCTATTAATCCAATACTACAGCCTGCACACAGTCTGTTAAAAGACAATAGCACTTGGTCATGCCTGACCAATGTCTCTATGACTAACCTGGGATATCCACTACAGACTAACGGCTGGGCATTTAGATTATCTGTCCAGTACATGTGACATGATATACTCCTGTCCTTGTCTCTGGCCTCTATGCTGGCTGCTGCTCTCTGCTGCTGCTACTAATCCACCCCGGCAGCCTGCACACAGTCTGCAGGGTATCAAAAGTAGAACTTCCCAAAGTCTATCCCCTGTATGTGAGTAAGGCTTCTACTAGCTGTGGGCAGGTGCGGGGCAGGTCCTGGGTCTCCTTCTGCTGTCTTAGGCAAATCTCAAATAGTTGAATCACATTATCTGAGTGTTAAACAATATCCATATCGCAAAAGTTTAAAGCAAAGTCTCTCTATATCTGAATACTGTTTCTGAATGAGGCTTCCACCATGTCCTGTTGCTCTCTCCGGCATCCCAGTACACTTATAGTGATATGCTCCTGTTCTTTATGCAGGCTCTACAGATGCTGTCCTCTGCTGCTACTAATCCAACACGGCAGCCTGCACTCAGTCTGTTAAAACACAACTCCACGTTAAGACACATGTATAGCTCAACTTTACTGCAGATCAGAGAATACTGTTGCTCCCTAAGTCATTCAGAAAGGTAAAACCCTACACAAAATGCTGTTGGGTAATCCACTCCTGCAAAGCACTTTTTCACCTCTGCCTCAACTCCCAGAACTGACCTCCCAGACTGGTAGTTCAGCAGCAACTAGTGGTAGTACATGCCCTACACCAGCCCACACCACACTGACTGCCAGCGTCCCAGCAGCTCAGCAGCTACCACAGTGACATCTGCACCCCTAACAGGTCTGTGCATACTGTGAGTAATTCTAGTTTCTGTCACTAGGGGACTGGTGCTGAGCAGAGCTGAGCAGTGCTGTGCAGCAGCAGTCTCAGGCCCGAATCTATAATAGTCTGAGCAAACTTATATGAAGAATGTTTTGAAGGAGTTGATCAATCATATGTAGTACACCTGTTCCTCTGCACAGCCTGGCAGGAAGTCATAATCTTAATACAGCAGTTCCACCAGTCCCATTTGGAGCCTTTGTGGTGGTAAAAGGTACTGTTTGAGCGAGTATGGTGCAGCGGCAGAGGCCTGACTGAGAGTTTCAATAATTTCAATTGATAATCAAAGTTTAGCATTTACGTTAACATTTCTATCTCAACCAGGTGCACCAATGCACCAATGCAGCCCCAGCAAGTAACTCACCAGTACTGCATTGGTGCATCATGCTGACCATTTGAGAGTGTCTCTACCCCATAGGGTTAGTATGATGCTTGAATGCAGCCCTGGGGAGTTACTTGCAAGGGCTGCATTCATGCATCATGATGACCAAGGGCATGATGCATTAAGGCATAATGCAGCCTTAAAGGGTTAAGCTAGAACTCTGTATTTGCCACAAGTATACTAATAAATCTAATCCTCTGGGCTGCACCTTGTACTGTTTCAAGGAAATAATCCCTTCATAAAAGACTTTCAGTTTCCCTATGTAACTCTATGTTTTAAAGCCTCAGTGTGCATGGTTAGTGAATCTGCTGAGTCATGTGTCACACCTCTACAGGTCCGGCAGGCAAATAGCGGACTGATGCCTTACTAACTAATATCGGAGGTGTTTGGAGTTATATTTCAGATTCTAGTTCTTCACAAGCCTATATAATGCAAGAATACAGACTAGAGAGAAGCCTTGAGGAAATTGACCTTTTAAGAAATATATTCATGTTAACAGGCAATTTATAGAGGCTGCTACCATAAATATGTGTAAATACCGGTATTGGGGGGAAATTCTGTGTTTTGGCCATTTTCTGTGGTATTTTCCAACTGCTAGAATGTGATCAAAATATCAAATTTGTGACATTTATTTTTGTAAACTGATCATATGCTGTCTATTTAAAGGTAATTCTTCAAAACCCACAAAAAATGACCATATTCTAGTGCTTTTTCAATTATAATCGAATGTATCAATTTACCAGTTTATGCTGTCCCAAGATTTTAGCTCAAAAAGGCAACTAATTTGAATTTTGATTTTGTACTTCAGATAGCTCTTTAATATAATCTAGCGATCAAAACTGGCCAGAAATGATACAGAAAGTATCCCTGGTGTCAACTGCTTACATTTATACCAGTGAAATAATTTTAATAATTTTTAGTCTATTTTTTATAGCCCATCTCACAAAATTAAGGGTGGCATAATTTGAACTTTTTGTAATATTTATCCATATATATATCCCAATAACTATATACCAGGAGCATGAGTACATATGTAGTAGTAAATAAACACATAGTATATTAAAAGAGCTTTAACATGGTATCTTTAGTTCTTTTCTACTCCAAATATTGATCAAATGACACTGTTTGCAAGAAATGTAGTAGGGAAAAACTAGTTTTCTAGTCCACAATTTGCCGGCCGGGCCTGTAATGGGACTAGTGCCACACGGTTCAGGGAACCCTGATGTTAGAGCCTCTCAAAGCCCCCTGAAGTGATTGACGAGGGTCTCTTCACCCACTATAGCTAGAGGCTAACCTGCTGTTTGGAGAATTTATCACTAAAAGTCACATCCTGCTTATATACAACATTTATCTACATGGCAACAAGTAAGTCTACTGTACTGCGGGCACAATGATGGTCAGTTGCTGGAGTGTACGAGATGAATGGCCTGAGGGTAAGGTGCGGCCCACACAGTGCAGCCCCAATACACAGGAGGCTACTGGCCACCAATCCTAGCCATATTGCTGGTTCCCACCCTAAATCTGCAATGCAGATTGGTATGTCACAGGGGTACCAACAAAAGCTGTTATGGTTATAGATAACCTATCATTTTTTTTTATGCCGTTTCCCGATGGGGACCAGGGTAGATATCCCAGTAGGGGTATATCGGTGTTGTTTTCTAGATACATGAGAGGTCAGCCACATATATGTACCTGCCACCTGTCACTGACATGGACACTGACAAAGCGGACTAGAATGCCTGTTTTAGTAGAGGTACAGCTGTTTTTTCAAGAAATAGGAGATTGCCGGCCACATATACACTCCTCTCACCCCTACACAATAACATATTCAGTAGCTGCTACATGTCTCTGATTCATTACAGTTTTATACAAAGGCTTATTGCCCATTCTGCTTCATAAGGATTCCTAAATAGTCAGCTCAAAAACTAGAACTGAGGTAGATGGACCAAGGTATATAATTATAAAGATACCGGGAAGTTTGTGTTGAATATCTTTGATGCTGAATTTAACTTTAGGTATGCCAAGATAATGGATTTTTTATTTTTAAAATGAGGGCTAAGCAAGACTGCTTTATCAAGCAGTATTACATAGGACATGCTGTGGTTTTCATTGTAACTGAAACAAAAAAAGCTGAGAAAATCTATGAGTATCTAAAAATGTCTATTTGAAAGTGTCACCTTTGAGTAAATGTTGAGAAATTATATGCATTGAACCTTCTTTAAAGGTGAAGCTTCAGTTGCTTTAACACCTACAAAGTAGTGTTTCAGGTTGGGTTGAGGCTAAATACAGCTGTAGATTGAGTTTAAGGTAATCAATGTTGCTACTTTTGGCTGATTGAAGATTCATGTTCAACCCATGTTGTGTGTGCTCCAAATTGTATTCTACAATCATATTATATTTAGCAAAGTTTGACATAACAATTACTGCATTCAATAAGAACTTTAGCAAATGACTTGCCAATTTGTCATGTCCCAAATGCCAAGCCAGATGAGTTGAGGACTTGAGAAGAATTTCCTCTCTTTCAGTCCCAACACGCTTACCACAGGTAGGCCTGTGAATGATTAATACTGAGGGATGAGGCCTCAGGGATGGGATTTAACCCTTTAAGGGCCACATACAACTTAAATCATACTATTCCATTTTCATCAAAATGGATGTTTTCATGAATGCAGCCTTTGCAGGTACCACACAACTCCCCCATTCTGATATAATGATGGCATAGGGAAAAGTGCATAAAGATACTATGCAGTCCTTAAAGTGTTAAAGGTGTGACTGGTTGCCTTACACACTGAGACTCAGCGAACACTGATAAATAACAAATTGTCTTCATCCTTGCTTGTTTCTGTGATATACCAAACAGGAAAGCACCTATCTGTCTGCCACCTTTGTAATTACAGTGTGCCTTTGAATCTATTTGAGTCCTTGATAAGTGGTGGGGGAAATAAAGGTCTTGTCAGTGACTCATTTTTCATCTTTTCATCATTGTGCACCTCTTAATTACTTTGCATAGAAGTGTGTGGTATATATCTTACAATTTGAAGCAGACCAGTGTAACAGATAGCTTCCTTTCACCCAGTCAGGGCTTTATCTCATTTCTTAAGCATCTAACAGTCTGCTGTTCATTTGTTGTTGCCAAACACAAAGTTTATTAATGTATACGGTAGAGAAGAGGTAGTGCATAGTCATACATCAGGTTGCATTATAAATCACACAATGCCAATATATATATATATATATATATATATATATATATATGTGCTACTCTTATGGTGAAGAGAAACAATGGGGCAGGGCTTGTAACAGTAATCTTGGAAGTCTCCACATTACAAGAACGATGCATTTTACCCTGCAGCACAGTATTGTACTACATCACAATCCAGAGACCTGTTCTAGAATTAAGTGAAGTTCATTGACCTTTTTGTTGAAGGATCAATGTCCAGGCTAAAACTGTGGCTGCATAAAGATTATCATGGATTATCATCTCTTGTTCACATATTCTGACTTTTTCTTCCTACTGACTCCTTGAATATGAAATATAATGATTCTTTGTCAGTTCCTGATGGCAAAGAGCTGAAAGAATTTGATACCACTGTTTCATGCATATTTGAGAGATTGAGTTAACAACTGGTTGATCAACCACATGTCAAAGTTGATGCAATCTGCTCTGCCCACTGAGAAAATGGTCAGGGTTAGGGTCAGGACTATAGCGCAGGACCATTGTGGAAGGTATCTAACCAGGATTAAAGCACCTTACATGTGGACATGGTCAGGTACAGGTAGCTAGTAAATCTACATGCAGTAAAATGTGCACTCATGGTATAGAGTTTGGAGGCATCAAAAAGCCATTCACTGTGATTCATGAGTAGCCAATCGTTGTGATTGGATCATTAAGCGGTTTTATCTGCACACATCTAAGCTTCTACCTTGGGTTTTGTCAAAAGGGTTCATCAAGTATGGCCAGCAGAGGGCTATAGGCAGGTACTCCAATTCAGCAAAGGGTTTGGGTCAGGGTAATAAACACTGTTAAAGTGATGAACACAGGATCAACGAAATGTATAGGCCTAGTGTTTTATGTACCAGTCATCATGATGCAGGAATGCAGCTTTGGGTGAGAACCTTACCAGTGCTCCATAGATGCATCATAATGATACGTCTGGTATGTATCAACCCTGTAAGTTTGGGATGATGCTTGGATACAGTGTTGGGAAAATACAATTACCCAGGCCAGGGCTGCATTTATTCAGCCTACTAACATAGATCATAATGCCCTAGAGCATTTCGAGAACTATGACAAGCAGTAAATTGTGCATAAAGTAAAAAGGCATGACCAAGCAGTGGACAACTGTGTAATTTGGGTAATTAATTGTGATCTATACTTACTTTAAAACATGCGCACAACAACTGTGTGGCCTGCACAGCAAAATGAAGGCCTAGCATATCACGACAGCATGTTTAAACTTATCTAGGTGTTGCTTGAATATTGATGTTCCTTCCTAATAATATGAAATAAGTATTGCCAGAGATACCACTTAAAAGGTTGTAATATTTAATGATGTGCTAGTGTGAAATTCCACTAGACTTGCAAACTTTCTTTTATAATCTGACACTAATCAGGACAGCTCAGACTGCATGTACAGCTGCCACTAATAGATGCCATGACTTTTAAGTTTTGATGGGAGTACACTGGCCTATAATGCAGTACAAACACCAACACTAGACTATAATAGAAGTACATGGAATTGTCACCGATCCGTGGTGAGGACACTTAAATTGGTTTTGCAAATAGACATATTGGTTTCAGTACCTTTTCTTTGAGAGAAGACACCTTTCCCTTTCCACTCAAACAGATGAAAGGGACTGTAAACACAAACATCAGTCTGCTGAACAACAGAAAGGTTCAAAAGAGCTAACACACATTTAAAGTCAGTAAATTCACCATGCAGCTGGTTAAGCCTCCATCCACAATGGCTAGACTCATCTAGTCACCACAGCAGAAAGAGCAGGGACAGTGTTTCTTTCAGTAAAATCTTAATTATGATGAGCTGCTATCAGCTGCTCTTGTTCTCCATCATTCAGCTGTTGGTGTAGAGGAACCTAACGCTTGCATCCTGTCTTAGAAGAATGTTACAAAACACAAACCCCCAAGGCAGCTACAACCTTAACAGCTAGACGTCCATTTCAGGAGGCTGTATTGATTTTATGTTAAAGTTGGCGGCTGGAAATGAGAAGTCGAGAACCAAGCGAAAATGAGAAGACTGAACCAAATGGCAGAGTGCAGAGTTGTTACGGACACTGTATAATCATGCCACACAGTGCATTAATGCTTGTAGTCATATATGCAACCCCTGCGAGTCTTCTCTCCAGTGCCGTATTCATGCATCGTGAAGACCGTTTGCATCCAAATAGGCATACATTACCATATACACAAACACTACTGTCAAGTGAAACATCAGCAAACCAAGGGGATGTCATGTCACATTATCAGCTATCCAATTGTTTTCTTCTTAAGGAATAATTCACCTATATTGAGGGTAGAAGGGTAGAAGGAAAGAACACCTCTTCAGGTTGCCTATGAAAGTTTCGGATTAAAATTCCTAGCATTGCCAGAGCATTGCTAATGCACTGGGCGAAAGATAGAATTTCTTCACATGTTAGTTTATAGATCTAAAATTATATCTGCCTTTACTTAGCAGTAATTAAGACTTTACAGTAAACTAAGTCCCAGGCTCTTTTAAAAAACATTCAAATAGGGCCAATCCTTACCCAGCCATACATTCAATGTCCTTCTTATTGATGACTTTCAGCATATACATCACCAGTGCACCGGGAGTAGAACCAGTGGCGCCTCATATAACCCCTGTTGACTCGATCCAATTAACTGCTCTCTCTATGTCTCTGGGTCTTTATGTCAGAACTAAACCTGCATATCGCATGCCAGCGGGTCTCGGAGCCTCATTCATCATTCTTTATGTAAGCCACCCTACACCCCTGACCCTTGCCCTCCTCCAATTACTTCTTGCTCTCTTTATCACTCCTCTATACTTCCTTCCCTTATTGTCTTTGTTATCAGTTTGCGCCCTCCTCCTCAATCTATGTCTGTCATCCCTGCCTTCTTATATTTAACAGGTGCCTGCTACCCTGATCTGTTTACCTACACCTCATCTATAGACCAATGCAGTAACAACACATGAATTTTCAGAAAAGCTATTGATAAAGGTTTTGAACATTTTGAAGCATGGCAAAAAAATACATAAATATAACCCCATAATCCTGCATTGCCTGATATGAGATGCTTGCAAACATAGCCATCACCAGGAATGTTTTGAAGGATTCTGTTAAGCCAATGTAGAGACAAATTTATTGTGGAAAAGTCACACTTTCTTACTGCATTAGACTTTAGCAGGCTTTACTTCAGTAGGATGAGGTTGCCTTATACTCCTGTAGTAACCCAATACACTGCAGTGTACAATGGAGTAGTAAACTATGTTGCCTACTTGATATATCTCTCTATCATCATCCTATGTATCAATACACCTATTTAACCTAGAGCTAGGTGGGTATTGAATGGCAGAATGAAGATCCAACAGGGGGACAGGACATAAAGGATATAGGGACTGACGTGGAGGCAGGGGGACACTAGTCTACAGAGCACACTGTCACAATTCATCCACTTTCCCTCTGACTGTTCCAGGAGAGTTGAAAGGCATCGGTCTGTATGCACAAAATGGTGCGTGTCTGTTACTGTTCCCATCATGTAGCAGAGCAGATGAATAAGTGACTGTTTCCTCTGGAGACATGGAGTGACAAATGGCTGCCCAGGGGGAGGCATATAGTGACTGATACTGGGTGAGTGGGCGTGGGGCACATGGCAAGGGAGGCATTGCCTACAGTACAGACTGCATGAGGATACACAGTAACGCCCGAATTATTCATCACCGAACTACAAAACAACTGATGATGAGTAGCACTAGTGTTTCCTATGGGGGTTGGCAATAGGCAATAGCTAAGGCAGATGGTTCTGACTCCACTGAGGTAGTATCTATACATCACAGTTGCTGTAACTCATCCTTTGAGGGCCACACAGCTCTAACTGTTCTCTATTCTTTGTCTTGAATGGTGTATGAGCGTAGCACTGGTGAGTCTACTAGAAATATATGCTATTCATTATGTTCATGGAAACTTTCAGCCCCACAGGTGGCCACATCCTACATGCTTGTTGGGGGATCAGCTGTTGTTGGATGAGGACCTGGGGCCTCTTCTGCATCAGCAGATGTTACATCTGTCTCATGCCTTTTCACAATCATCTGCCTCTTGGCATTTTGGTCCATTAACAATTTTCTTAAAGAGAGATTAATTGGCAGAAAAGGAGTTTGGCTTATTCACAGACCTGACAAGCAGGTTACACCAGCTTAACGAACGTCTGAGTCAGTGTCAGAAAGAGTAACGAGCATGGTAAATAATGGGTCTCAGTAATGCACCCATTAACTAGATAAATACACTAATATTGGAATACTGGAAGACAACAGAGACCTGTTTGATTGCCATCTAGACATATCAATATCAAGATAAAGCAATGATATGTAAAATAATGGGAAAGCCTTAAAATGAGTGGAAAGACCAATTCGAAGAGTCAACTGCTGACGGCTGATAAGATGTTTGTATCATATCAGCATTAAGTATCTACCTTTACATGACAGGGTGCAATTAACGTATATCTACAATTATACTGGTAACTAGGCCACTTTAGGAAAAACATATTTTTCTATACCATGTGCATCACAACAATGAATCTTTTGGGAAATTCTCTTTTTCTTTAAAAGAACATATGAACAAAAGAAAAAAAAGAATAGCAAATCTCTAGATATGCTGATCCTATAAATGCACACCTTGAAAAAGACCTTATGACAAAGCACTAGCAACTCTTGGTGTGCAGAGACAGAGAGATATAGAGAAGGGGAAAAAGAAGATGTATGGAGGAGTAGGGAAGCAGAGAAATAGAGAGTAGGGGAAACAAGCAGAAGGAGATGGAGAGCAATGGAGGAGATAAAGATTCCAGCTACCCATCATCTCCCATACTCATAGGCTCATTATCAAAATATTCTTTTGGAAAGTTTCAAATTTATACAAATCCCACCATCCAAATGCTTCCATGCCTTTGCTGGCCTGTATATTAGTCACTAGCCGACGAAGAGCATAGTTTGAAGTTCTTCCTGTTTAGGGTAACTTTTTGAAATGCATGGATAACAAGCTGTCGCTGAGCAGACTGATTTCTTTATTTTTTCACATTCTAGCTCAATTTAACTTAACTACATTTTACTCCCAGTAATTGATCTTAGCTTTTATGATTTCAATCTGATGCATATGTTTTCTATAGCTGTAGCTGACAGTGATCTATGTGAGCAGATCATGAGGTGCAGCAAGATGGAGGACCAAGCAAGCAGTCCAGCAACATCAATTTAGATAACTGTATTCCCTTAATAAGTTTATGAATTGTCAATATAAAATGTATGAAAAACATGACACATTATACCTGCCCCTGGGGTTATACAGAACTCAATAACAGGATATAGGGATTAACATCCTAAATGCAGCAAATGCCATCAGCACGGCTTCTACGCGAGGTTTTACGGTAGACTCTTCTTTGGGGTATGGACCACAGTTCTGTATACAATCTTATAACAGAAACAACCAAGAGGGCTAAGCCACAGGCGGATCCTGACTCCAATTCGAAAGAGAGTTATTCTGGGTTATTTCTGAAACATTGAAACCACATTGACTCTTTTCCTTTCTATCCACAGCAAGTCATATTCATATATCAAGAATGTCATTGGCCCATGCCCCAGACCATGATCCTATGGTTCCCTTCAGAGTCTATTCTTGATGAATAGAGAATCCTTCCAGAGTATTCGGATCTGTGTGTGTTTCACAAACATAGATGTTCAATCAGACAAAGTATCAAGAGTATGTCATGTCACAGACTTAATATAGATGTTATGTCAATCCTGTTGTCATGGTGACCATATGTACAGACCCCACCCAATCAGGACATTGGTCTATAGGTAACCACACAATGACCCGGGGGATATCTTCACTTTCTATAGATTTATCCCTCATCTATATGTGGAGCATGGTCACAAATATCCATAGCAAAGAACTACAGGTTTATTATATTTTACAGTGAGAAGCTAGGGTAACTATGGAAACCTCTTGGAAGAAGGTGATTAGAATTCAGGCATTGAGAAAACGATCAAAGTATGCCAAATAATTTTTCCCTTGCAGTATAATGGGGTTTCAAGAAGACTAATTTATTGTCATTTAATTCTGATATGATTTACTCCCTTTTTTTCATTTCACAATACCATATTTTCAGAGGTGGGACTGATTACAGAAGGTGTGTGTGGTAGTCCACCCTTCTGGTGTAAAATCCCTACTGAGATTAATGCTGAGAGGCATACACATGATCCAGGACAATTTGAGAATAATATATAAATACTTGATATGGCAATGCCCTGAAAACCTTCCGGTCTGATTACATGAGAACCTGGTTCTATTGCAAAGGACAGAAGTATATCTAGCAGACAGTCAGACCCAGTTATACAGATTTGTCTGCAGGAAAATATGTAGGTGGTCTGTCCTTCATTCCAATTAAGCAGCATTTTAATTAAGACAAATGGGAGGTGTGCAGGATTGCCAGCAATTTAGAGATTCATACTGAATTTCTGACCAATTGTGGAGGAATTGCATTCTGAAATTGTATCCTGTTGACTGGAAACCCTGACATTTTCCATTCACAGATAATGAGGCCATGTATTTAGCAGTGTGCAGCAACATAATCAATGTAACCAAAATTACATTGACTCTGATTTGAGTCTCAAGCGGTTTTATTGAAAGCCCTGATTTGCAGTTTTATATGCCCTGAGGTGCAGTGACAGTACAAAGGTTTAAAGTCATCACCAAGCTACCTAACAAAGTAGAGTGTTAAAGTATCAACTTACTAAAAGGAAATGAGAGAGAATATTTAAATAAGTTTGGTTTCAATAATATAGCTCCTTTTACCAACACTTCATTGTAAGTCTTTAGTATCATGTTCAGTTCTGTGTTGTGACATGTAGTCACGCTAGACGATTCTACAGAAAGGGTGAGGGGTTTATAATGGTTGATATATACTACCTTTATGAACACTAAATGAGCTATATCCAATTCTTAAAAGCAATAACAAAATGTGTTGAAGGCTATAGCACTACATGTTCTCTTTTTGGGAGGGTTTTGGTTGTTTATGACAACTGAAATATACACATTATGTCCAGGTTTGAACCATGATATCAAGTTAGATATGACAATAACAATCATCTATTCACATGGATTAGGTAATACAGGCATACATCGATCCACTGTGTTCTGAGTTCTTGACTGTATACCACACAGTATCCCTGTTTTCCCTTCATAACTTCATAATAACCCATCCGGAATACAATACTAGATAAATCGACACCTGAAATAGACCAAGCTTTATGTCCCAGTTTAGGTTTCAACCTCCTTCTTGTTGAGGCTACCATTAAAGATGCTGAGTTATGATGCTGAGTCATGAAACTAGGTGACAAATACAAGAGGCAGGTTTTTCCAACCAATCTGGGTTTTCAAGAGGGATTGGGAAGGATTGAGAAAAATGTAATTGAGCTAATGAATAAAGTATTAATCAAACAGTTTTTGATGTTTCTGTGTGGGATCTTTCTTTGAATACAATGCCAGTGCCAAGCTAAGTGTTGAGGCAGCTTTAACCAGCTCTATCTGCTGCTACTCATTACCTACTGGAGCGGTGCCCATAGTGAACTGGTTGCTCATTATCCAGCTAAGAGGTGCTATTAGCGTTAAGTTGTAGACCAGTAGTAAAGGGTTTGGCAGGTTTAGGGTCTTCCCAGGTAACCCATTCTCACATACTGTGTACTTTGGGTCTCATGCAATGTGGTTGTTGAAAGTGTGCTTTCAGTCATTGTAAATCGTTGATCCAAACTGTATCCTGTTTCTCTTGAAAGTAGGGGGAGGTAATTAGAATCAGACTTCCAGTTGAATAATGACCCTGTCAGGCACTGGGGGAGCTGGAGGTGAATACCCAAGCAGGTTCACAAATGTATAGACTGGGTACTTAATGCTGGGAACATAGGGTGTTGCAACTGTACTGATTGCCAATGCATCTCTTAAAGAGTTATTATTACCTTGGTATTGTAAGGGTACATAGCCAGTGCACAAGACACACATATCAACTAAATAAACACACTATATAAGTAGCTTGTAGGAAGACAGAAGAGACCTGCTTGACATTGCCCAGACAGAAAATCTGAGAAATAGCCAATTTTGACAATACATATGCAAATGTCTTGGAAGTTGGTATCAGCAAAATCAGAACAGAAAGGTTATTGCCAATGACAGCTGGCTCCATCTCTCACTACAGATTGATACTGAGATGGGTGCCTGATCTGTCCCAGGGGTCGCCCCAGGGATGAATATGGGTGGTTATTTCATCGTCTTATACAGATGTAGGTGCAATCAGACCTAAGATGTTAGATAATGATGGATCATTGTTGATGATGAGGATTATTATCAGATCAGCCAGGAGACACACAGTCTTATTGAATGTATGCAAGGAAGAGGGAAGAAACAAGTTAAGACTGGGGTTCTAGGCGCAACTGCCAGCTTTACAAGATGGAAAGGATCATGCACCACAGGCTCCCACATTACTCAGTATCATGATGCCTTTCATCCACTGTGTGCCTTCAAATATATGTGAAAGAAAATTGTATGAAGGATACTTAAAGCCCATGAAATAGATTATCTAATTGTCTCTGGAGCTAAAGTTTTACAAAGTTTTGGTAAATTGCTGTGAGCATGCCTGCCTGTACGGAAAGGTTTATTTCACTTTAATGTTTGCTCTGCACAGTTTTGTGAAGACTGCTATATATGGCAAAGCATCCAACAGTAAAGCTAGAAATACTTCATGAATTGCCTCTAGCTACATTAGGGGACTATTTCAGAAACATCTATTACTTCCCATGCTGACAGCTCATCACTGTGAGCCGGCTATTACTGATAAAAGGGAACATCTTCCTTTCATGTTGTCTCCATATGGTGCACAGTATCTTAAAGTCTTCTAGATACTGCAAAGTATCCAACAGTAAACAGAACATGCTTGCTTCTTGCTGCACAAGGGACATATTTACATCTTAAAGTAACAGGTGTCTCATGTTTGTCTGACAGCAATAACTTTGTACAAGGCACAGATGACTTGTTCTCACTGAGCGCTCATATTGTTTCTCCAGCAGATCGTTAATTTCTTATTTTCCACACTTTAGTTCACTACATCATATTCAATTCCAGGATAACCTTTCGGAAAATGAAAATGATAATGAAAGTAAGCGATCCAAATTTTTGTGATGTGTCTGATTTTAATCTGATGTTATCTATAACTGTTTACGGCATAAAGTTCTTCTTGAGAGAATTTCTCCAGAACTAATTTTCCACTCAACCCCTCATACATATTCCATGGGTGTAGTAGATCGCTCCCAGTTCCAAACCAATTTATGACGAATCACATTGCATTCCTAAACAGCAGGGGAACCACACCAACTTAAAATGAGATAATCTAAGAAGTTATGAACAGAGCCTGCCCCTTTTTGGTCTCCTCTGGAGTATGGCTGAGTATAGACTCTTATGTTTAGAGATATAAGGAGACTCAAGCCAAAGCAACATTTCAACTACTTTTTGAGGCCCATGAGTCCATCCTTGATGGAATTAGAATCCCTGGGTACAAGCATAATCTGTGTGTGTCAAAGAGGCATTTACCTTCAGTCATACACATGATTAAGATAGGGACAATGTCATGTCACAGACTCAATGTCAATATTAGGTCAATCATGTTGTCAAGGTTAGTAGTATAGTATGTATCGGAACGGGACTATAGTTAAGTACTGTTTATTACTCAATCGACATGCAGCCAATCAGAGGCCTCCATTTGGTCACGTGACCGGAAGTGACCTACTTAGGGGATTAGTGGTGACGTCACGTGACCTAGTTAGCCAATCAGAGGCCTCCATTTGGTCACGTGACCGGAAGTGACCTACTTAGGGGATTAGCGGTGCATTCTGGGTAACCCTGCAGCCAATCAGAGGCCTCCATTGGGTGACCGGAAGTGACCTACTTAGGGGATGGTGCATTCTGGGTAACCTACTGACCTACTTAGGGGACCGGAAGTGACGTCATATGACCTAATTTAGGATCACGTGATCGGAAGTGACCTGATGAGTCACGTGACCGGAAGTGACGTCACACGACTTAATGGCCAATCGGAAGCGACCTGATTGATCACGTGACCGGAAGAAGAAGAAGTTTTTTTTTGTTTAGGATCCCGTGACTGGAAGCGACGTCGTCACATGAGTGACGCTTTAAGAGACTGCGCGACTTACTAGTAAAAGAAGCCGTATGATAATAAAAACACAACAATATTTTCTTTTAATTTTTTTTTATTTTTTTTTTTCAATCTTGATAAACACTCTATTTTTGAAAAGATGCACACGCTTATTTTTTTTTTTTTTTTTTTCATATCTCTAAAGGACTCGTTGTCACACCGTCAGAATGCACGCGACGCTTATAATACAAGTAGCGCACGCCGTCTTTCTCTATGGTGTAGGTGACCATTTTGTTTCGCACCACTTTGAAATTTCTATTTACAGCAATGAGAGTTTTTCGTTGGCGAAGAACATCCAAGAAGGCGTCTGGTTCCTGGGGGTTTTGTTTCTTCTGTACGCCTTTTGCACTCCATTTTTTGGATTTTCTTTCACCGGTGTCGCTGACTCGATCGTAGCAAATGTAAGTCTTAGGGTTGAGACTTAGGATCCCGTCACCTTCCCACTCCGCTTTCATGAGCCCCGAAGTTCTCAGATCGTGAAGGTACCGTCTCTCACAACATCCGCCGGGCGGCGCACACCATTCTCGCACTCTTTCCGTTTTTGTCTTCACGAAAAGCTCTAAGTGCTCGTCGCACACCGCTGTCGGAAGCCACTTTCGTTTCTCTCTGAAGTACGTCTCTCTCAGGCGAGGTTTCACTAGGTCATCCAACGTGGCACCGCTGAGAGCCATGTAAAGACTGTCGGTGTCCATTTGACAAAGGGCATAATCGCGCCGATCGACGAATCTATCCAAGAAGTCGTATGTGAACTCTAACATTTTCAACTTCGCGTACTGGTATACCATGAACCCTATCTGAATAGGGAGGTTGTTCTTGACCGTTTTCGGTTGTAGTTCGACTTCAAACAGATCGGAAGTCAACTCGGACGCCTTTTTGAAGCGCCACGAATTGGCCAATAGTTCGAACTTCCGACTGTCAGTGTATCTCACCGCCGTGTGTTTTTCTTTGTTGCAGATTGTTTTACCGTACGTAGCGTTTCCCATTAACTTGTAACAGTCTGACAGAATTTTCTCGTTCTCGTTCACGTCGCCACGTCTTCGCGCCGCCGTCACTTCGTCCGCGAAACCGGCAAAGGAGCGTTTAGGTAGGTATTCTACCACCAGCTGCACTTTGGTGACTATCAAACCGTGCTCTAAATACCACTTGAGAAGCGGCGTTCCCAAGAGAATATTTTTTCCGTGGTAACTCCCTATCAGACATCTCTGAGGCGTGCTCAACAGCTTTTCTTCCTGCGCAAAGTCTGACATGTGAGGGCCTATGTCCGATTTTGAAACGGTCGCGTTCTTGAAAACGGGGGTCATTTCTTCGAAGTACTCTCGTAGGTGAGGCGGCGTAGTGATGTCCACTTGAACTAAACCGAACATTTTCTCCTCTTTCACAGCGGAAAGGATGTCGCTCTCGCTCATCGCGTTTCGAGACACTTTCAAAGCGTCAACCTTCCAGCGTTGTTGGGAGGCCTTGACCCGCTCATCTCGACGCTTCATCTCTCGCCATTCGCACTCCCACACGACGACCAGCTTGTAACCTAACGCTTTCAAGTAAGCGCTTACTCTGGTCGTTCTGTCGCGTCTCTCCTCTCTCAGTGAAGCGCACTGATATCGGTGCGACGGTATGCACTCGTGAGCGTGGAACCAACACCCGTGAAACTGGAAAACCGTATTAGAGGCCGCGTGAAATCCGTCCACGCGAATTCTCCGACAGCCTACCGCCATCTCGCCGCCGTTCAGAGCGTGGCGCAGTTTCACGTCGCGGTCGTGCTCTACGAAGCGTAACCACTCCAAAGCGCTGTGAGAGTTTCTTTGCCTGATTTCGGGCTTGAACTCGGTCTCGGGCCGTCTCACCGCGTAATAGCCCGTGCAGTGCGCTTCGCTCATGCAGCGCAAGTACAGAGAGTTAGCGTCTAGTCCTAGGATGTGTTGGCACGGTCTCGCTTCTTCGCCGTACTTGTGCTCCCTTATCCGCGTGGTGCCCTTCTCGTGAAATCTATGGAAGATGATGGAAGGACCGCCGACTAGATTCTCTTTGATCAGAGCGTGGAGGACGGCGTCGAACTGGGGAAACGTTGTGAACGCGTCTTCTAGGTTTTGGAAGAGGAAGCGTAAAGTCAAACCGGCGAGAGAAACTCCGTCTTTCAACATGTCGATGCCGCGATCTTGGAAAAATTTAGCGTGATTTTTCAGAGCTTCTATGAAAGGTTTCACGTCTTTGTTGTTGTAGTGGATCAAGTAGTCTTCCATAGTTTGCATCTTCTCGTCGGACCAAACTTTCTGACATGCGGCGTAGTCGGATTCGGACATTTTGACGCCCGTCAGCTCGCTGTCGAAAGCCGATCTCGGCGGCAGCGTTCTGTTTGCCAGTTTCCTGGTAGACGTCATCCATTCGTAAGGAAAGTGACCTTTCTCTTCGTTCCTGGTGAAAGCTCGCAAATAGGTCGCGTAGTTGTAACCGGGTGCCAAATAGTTGACTACGTCCAAGAAAACCGTGTGCTGTGTGTAAACCGCCAAGTATTGATTGCTTCTCTTTATGACGCTGAATTCTTGGTTTCTTCGGTCTCCGGAGGCGAAGAACGAGTGAAGGCGTATTTTGATCAGGTTCAAGTCGTAACGCCCCGAGTTGAAGCCCACCACTGGAGCTTGACGGATGTATCTCAGAAGACGCTTCTTCAGTTGAACTAACGGGTGTCTGGTCTGAGCCGCAGCGAAGCCGCCTGGAGAAGGGGTGGTGAACGTCGCCTCCTCCAGCAGGAGAGCTTCACCTATCGCCGCATCTAACTTCGCTAACGTCGGTCGGTAAAGTTCTAGCACAGCTTCCCCGATCGCTTTGGCGTTCTCGTTTATGTGATTTAAAACTCGGTCCAACAAGGGGTCGGAATCTGCGTCGGACGCTCTGACGAAGCAGACGGGCCCCTCCCACCCCGGAAAGTCGGATGCGACGCTAGCCGACAAAGGGACGTGATCCCACAGCAGGGACACGTGCTCCGTCGACGGTTCTTTGCACGGTCTGAAGAAAGCCTCGAAATCGAAGGCGATCTTGTAAGGGTAGATTCCGGAATGTCCGTCGGGGGGAAAAATGGAGAAGTCTGCTAGCGCTTCGAAAATCGTTCTCGAATTTTGGTAGATGCCACCTATGTAGCGCAACTTGACTTGTCGGCAAGAGGAAAGCTGGTTCCTGTGTCTCTTCAGCAAGAACTCGGTGGTGAACGCCGCCTTACACTTGCAACATTCGTATATGCCCGCGTACGCGTTGAAGTCCGTGACGAGAGAGACGTGCAAACCGCCTTTCGCCGTCAGGTGTAGGTTGACTTTACCTCGGGCGGCCACAGTTCTGGAAGGCGGTCTGATCAGAGTAACGCGTCTTCTCAACTTCCGCCCCGGCACTTGACGCGACGCGGTGTAAACCGCTATTTGTACGTCAAACAAGTTCTCTAACGCGGGTAAGTCGCGGATGTTCAGACCCGGAAAGGATTCAGGTGTGGCAGCGGGACAGAACTGACGTAACAAATCTGAAGCGCGCTTGCTGGTGTTGTATAAGTGAAAGGAAATGCAGCGGAAGATGCAGAGGTTGTCCTTGTTGGGAAAATCTAACACGCCGCTTCTCTTTCCAACTCGACCGGCCTGAGTGATCCTACCGCCTATGGGGAATTCCCCCGGTCCCATGTAAACGCAGATGTTCAAATTGGTAGGAAAAAGAACGTGCCACTTGGTGTCAGCGTCGCAAAGTTTCCGTACCTCCTCGCAAGCGACGGTGTTTTGCATCTTTGAGAGGAGCTCTTCCAAAGTTTCTGAATTAGTTACAGTAGGGAGCGGTTGTATGAGAGTTGCGTTGTTCTGGGAGGCGTGGAAGTAGCGCAGTTTGCTCTTGTCTTCTCTGTGTTGTAACAGTAAGCCTACCGAGAAACCCACTTTGTATCTGAATCTTTGTGTCAAGTGAATGCGACGCATAGTATCTACAGCGTCACTCAACTCGCCGGTTGGTAGCCTGAAGTTTGTTACACTCACGCGAGTCCCGTGCATCCTGACGCCCGTTTGTATCGCAGGCCAATTCGCCGTGAACGTTTCCTCCCCGTTCGGTACAGCACATATGCGCGGAGGGACGGTCACCCCGTCCAGAGATTCGCGTCGACAAGTGCTCTTTCGGCAATCCCCTTCGCCGCATAGAGGGCAAAACTTAGCTACTACTCTACAATTTTCTACGTGTCTCTCGTGGTTGTACGCTCTTTTAAACATTTTGAAACACTTTTCGCATACGTACTGTGTCATGTTTTTTTTCACTCGGTTACCAACTACTTAGCCGTCTAACTATCTATCTATCTATCTAGCCATCTATCAATCTGTCGTCTATGTAACTATCTTTCTGTCTGCTGTCTGTGTATCCGTCTGTCTGTCTGTCTGTCTGTCTGTCTCATACAGCGTACGTCAAACGCTGTGTGTGTGTGTGTGTGTGTGCGCGCGTGAGCGTTGAGCGTCTCTCATTCCGAATCTATGCCGAGATATTTCAGAATGATCTCTGTTTTGTCATCCAACTCTTTGAGCGCTCTGGCGGACAGCGTCACCCCCTGCTGTGTGGGTTTTTTGTCAGGACCTTCGTACTTGCGCACGTGGACGAGGTTCTTACCGCTGTAGTAGCTCACAGCTGCGTACACTTCGCCCGCCTCATCCAGCACTGCGAACCAGGGGGTGTGATTAGGTTTTCCTTGCGCGGCCGCTGTGTCGCGTATGCGCACCACTGCGCGGATATCGGCGATGCGTGCTATGAGCTCGCGCAGCGCGTCGGCCGTGAAGTGCACTCGCTTGCTTCTGGTCAGAGACGCCTCTTTCACCTGGCCGTCTTTTGTGTAGCGCGGCCTCCTAGACAGTCTAGCCACGTCCTCCCAGATCTCCAGCGTCAAAGCTCCGTCTAAGCAGAACTCTAACCCGAGTGTTTTCTCTGCTTCTTCTCGTCCATCTCCTTCTTTTTCTTGTATTTTTCTCTTCTTAGTGGGCCTTGTTGTTCTGGAACTCACCTTAGAACGTTTCACACCCGCAGGATGAGTAACACCATCAGCGTGAGCTGAATCAGCAGCAGAACCGATAGCAGGAGCAGCGTCAGCGCTGGTGGTATCGGAGGTCTCGTTGTTGGAACAGCGCAGCCACACGCCGTCCGTGCTGTGTGTAGCGGTAGAAGATGAAGCGCCGCCGCCGCCCTCGTAAGGTGGCGGTGAGGGCAGTCGCCACGGACCGGACGGGGGGGCGCTAGCAGTGGAGGAAGTGAGGTCGAAAGGTCGAAGAGGGAAGCCGAAAAACGTACCGCTCACCCCTTGCCCTTCGGGTTCTTCGTACGCCTCGTCGTCAGCGTCGTTCTCTGTCTCACCCTGTTGCTGCTCCTCCTCCTCCTCTTCTTCTCGGTTCAGGGGCTGAGTGTCCGAATAGCTGTAACTCTCAGCGCGAGCGGCGTCGAGGGCGTCCGTCGATGTAGTGGTGGAGGAGAGGGGCTGTGCAACGTGCGGCAGGTCATCAAAGTCATCAACAGTAGTGGGGAGGTAAAAACCCGGTTGCCAGTACTGCGCTGTGCCAGGAGCGTTGTCGTCAGTAGTAGTAGCAGTAGCAGCAAGTGCAGCAGAAGCAGCCGCAGCAGGCGCAGCCGCAGCAGACGCAACAGTAGCAGGCGCAGCAGCAGCCTCAGCAGGCGCAGCCGTAGCAAGCGCAGCAGTAGCAGGCGCAGCAGCAGCAGCAGCAGCAGCAGCAGCGGCAGGCGGGACGGCGGTAGCAGCGGCAGCGCGCTTAGCAGCAACGTGTACCGTCGCGAGTGTAACAACGTCGCTAGCACGACGACTGCTACCAGTAGTACTACTAGTACTACTACCACTACTACTACTACTAGTGCTACTGCTACTACTACTACTACTACTACTACTGCCGCGAGCGCTCGCTACAGCAGGAGGGTGATAAGACCAACCGGCTGCGGCGGTAGTCTCATGTTCAGTAGCAAGAGCAGGCACTGACGCTAAACGAACGCTGTTCCGCGTAGTCTTCTTGTTCTTGAACGCCGCTAGCTGTTGTCTTTTGCTCATGGTGGTGACTGTAGAGAGCAGCAAAAAAGAATGAGTGAGTGAATGGAGGTTTCCAAGCCCCTTATATACGCCTTCTCGCTTCTAGAGCTAAGCTACTTACCGACCCTGTTCAGCTGCCGCCGGCTGGCCGGCGGCCATTCACAAAGAGAAACAAAAAGACATAAGGCATGACGTTTTCAGCTGGATCCCTTTCCCCCCCCCTCTTTTGAGAGATCGACTGTGATGATGAGCTAAGCCGCTTACCACCCTGTTCAGCAATTCAACGCGCATTAGCTGTATAAAGGGTTAAGCGGTTGCTGCCTGCCGTCGACTGACCGGCGGCGGCCATTCACAAAGACATAAGGTATGACGTTTTCAGCTGGATCCCTTTTTGAGGGATCCACTGTGGTGAGCTAAGCCGCTTACCACCCTGTTCAGCCATTCAGCGCGCGTTAGCTGTATAAAGGATTAACGGTAACGGTGATGAGCTTCCAGTGTGTATACAAAAAAAAAACTACAGGAGGCGTGTGGCGTGAAGCAGGACCCCCCTAAGACGAACGTGCCTGTCTGTGAGTAGAGGCGTGTGCATGTGGTGAGCGACTTAAGTGTAAGACAAAAATCGCCACCTCCTGCCGTGGTGAGTAGACCGGGCCGGCCAGGCGGGCGGGCGGCCGGCTAGTTCAATAGGGAGGGGTGACAGCTGCCTAAGGCTGTGCATGAAAAAAAATCCGATTTTCACCTGACCTCTGACGTTTGTTACAATGAATGTCAGAGGGAGGGAGACGTCCTCGGGTAGGGGGTAGGAGGTATTAAGGCTATGAGTGAGGAAAAAACACCGTTTTCAGCTGGTCTCCACGGATAGCGATGCCACACCCCCTCGTCATCTAAGCTCTTAAGGAGCGGAGCGGCTGAAAAAGCGTCATGCGGACAGGGTGCTAGACAGCTGGAGCGCTGTTGGAAATGGGATTAAACTCCCTCTGTATAAAAAGCTCTCATTTCTGTTGGAAAAAAAACATATCACCTCTGACCCCAGTAACGGCTACTACCACCACCACCGCCACCACCACCACCGCCGCCACCGCCGCCGCCGCCGCCGCCGCCGCTGCCGCCGCCGCCAAGACGAGACGAGATGGCTCAAGCTATTCCACTTTCAAGCTCGCCTTCACCGCCCGGTGCGCCTGAGAAAAAGTTAATGCGGCTTGACGACGTGAGACGCGGCGCGAGGCAGCAGACCGATGATGGGGAGACCCGACAGGTAGGACAGCGGCGGTTAGCCTATAGCGACGCCTTGCTTCGTCAACTAGGTAAAGAGTTGAGCGGCTGTTGGAGAGAGTTGGGCAGTAGCTTAAAAGTCAGCGCCGCCCGTATGGATGCTCTAGTAGAGCGCAGTGTCAAGACACCGGAGGAGCTGTGTACGGCGATGTTCCGAGTGTGGTGGGGTGAAACCCCGCATCGTCATAGATGGGGCGAGCTCGGTCGCGTCTTCACCCGCATAAGACGCATGGAACTGTTGGCTCAGTGGATGGCCCTTCTCCACAGACAGGGGTTGGATTTCGAAAACCCCGACTCGCGCGCGATGCACAAGCACTTGGGCACCCTCGGCAGACGTCTGGGTAGCAGGTGGAAAGAGGTGGGGGACCATTTAAAATTGTCGCCTGAGAGGTTAGATAAGATCGCTGAAGAATGCGAATACGGAGGAAGTCCCGCTGAGTGGGCCTTCCGAGTGTTGAAAATGTGGCAAGATGAAGCTGACGGCGCCGGCGGTACGCCTTTTGAACTCCTTCGAGTGTTGACTGAGGACATGGGAAAGTTTGGCCTCGGCATCGCGATATTACTTGACTTTATCAAGCAAGAAACAACGAGAACGACGGACATGTGAATTGTTGTGTTTTATTTTCATACGTCTTCTTTATTAGTAAGTAAAAAAAAAAAAATCATAACAATTAAGACGCGCGATCTCTTAAAGTGTCACTTCCTCCAGTCGCAGCTGATTGCCTCATCGCAGCACGTGATAAACAAAAAAAAAACGAAGAGACACGCTTCTTCCTCTCGAGAGGAAGAAGCGTGTCTCTCGATTGAAATCTTTTTCTTTTCTTTTTTTCTTAAAAGAGACAAACGCCCCTTAGAGTGCTCCCCCCTCCCCCCTCCCCCCCTCCCCCCCACCACCCGCCCCATGCATCCTAAAAGCGCCCCCCTCCCCATGCATCTTAAAGGGGCCCCCCTCCCCCCCTCCCCTCCCCTCCCCCCCTTATACACTCTAAAGAACGCTTCTACCTAGTTCAATAAGTCACTTCCAGTCGCTCGTAAAACAATAAAAAATGAAAAAAAAATGAAAAAAAAACTTATATCGTAGTGTTTTTTATTAGTTTACCGAAAAAAAATAAGAGACTCGCCTCCTCCTCCAAAAAAAAAAAAAGATATCACATTTTAAAGCCCGTGACCCCTTAAAGACGCTCATCTCTTCATTAAGTCGCGTGACGTCACTTCTTCTTCTTCTTCTTCTTCTTCTTCTTCTTCTTCTTCTTCTTCCGGTCACGTGATCAATCAGGTCACTTCCGGTCACGTGATCCTCAATGAGGTCACTTCCGGTTGGCCATTAGGTCATGTGACGTCACTTCCGGTCCCCTAAGTAGGTCAGTAGGTTACCCAGAATGCACCATCCCCTAAGTAGGTCACTTCCGGTCACCCAATGGAGGCCTCTGATTGGCTTCAGGGTTACCCAGAATGCACCGCTAATCCCCTAAGTAGGTCACTTCCGGTCACGTGACCAAATGGAGGCCTCTGATTGGCTAACTAGGTCACGTGACGTCACCACTAATCCCCTAAGTAGGTCACTTCCGGTCACGTGACCAAATGGAGGCCTCTGATTGGCTGCATGTCGATTGAGTAATAAACAGTACTTAACTATAGTCCCGTTCCGATACATACTATACTACTAAGGTTACCAAATCCCACCTGGGCATCTTCACATACATGTCTGTGTGTTTCTAGGAGAACTTTACAGACCCCGCAATCAGGATATTGGTCTGGGTAAATCTACAACGGCCCATGGGATATATGCAATTCCTATAGATTTATCCCCCTCTATATGCTTAACATGGTAGGCACATGTCCATAGAAGACTTTGTTTTTGGCTAACATAGAATTCCCCCTGATCTAAAACAATAGTTTATACCCCTGCCACCAGACGGTTTTCATGTAAATGAAATCAGGCAACATTCTCTTCCAAACCTGGAGCAGAATATCTACCAAGATCTGAACCCTTGGGTAGTTCTATATATTGCTATTTATTACATGGCTCTTCAATATGGCACTCTCTTTTTTTTTTAAACATTTTTGAGCTCAATACTCCAAGCCCCAGATACAATTTAGCCATATTTCAAGATTGAGGAATGTCTTCATTTTTAGACAATTGGGGTGTGTGATAAAGACACAACCTCAAATATACATTTTCTATATAATGAATTCAACATACTTCTTCTTTCTATATTTCAAGAAAACGGCTAATTAATATTAAAGTGCAAGACGACTTTCCAGTTAAAAACACTTATTTTTCAAGAGGGAAGCTGTGGTACCTATGGAAACCTCTTCGCAGAAAGCAATTAGTACTCAGAAGTTGATGTGTAAGACAAAACACCTTAGAATATACTCTCAATTCATACAGCACTTTCTGATGTGGGATTGGTTTGGGAAGTAATGCGGTGATTCGACCCTTCTAGCGCTAAATTCCTATTGAGTTAAATGCTTGGAGGCACACACCTGTAACCAAGACAATTTGAGAATGATGGATAGACGCTGGATACAGTGAGGCCCTGGACAACATCCAGTCTGGTTCTATTGTAATGTTACCTGCACACGACAGAAGTACATTTAGTATGCAGGCTGACACTTTTATATAAACAGGCAGATGTGTAGGCTGTATTTCCTTATGTGCTGATCAAGCAGCATTAATATTAAGGCCATTTCTACATGAGTGCTTGACTTCTGACAAGAAGAATGGCGTAAGGATTGCTTCCTGGTATCTTAACCTGTTAACATGAAACCTTAACAATTTCCAATCAAGCAACGCCTTTACTCTGCAGCAATGTAACCAAAAATCACTCTGATCATGATGAGCAGTCTAAAGTCTAAAAGCATCACACAGATACCAAAAGGAATCACAAAAGAGAATATTCAAACTGGTATAGATTTTACTATTATCTAATATTTAACTCCTTTTATACATAAGTCTCACTTTCAGGTTGTGCCTTGACATGAAGTGTAATGCGGATATAGAAAGTTTGCTTTTAGGGCTAACTTGGAGAGTATTGAGGCCTACAATGTGGTTTAATAGCCTAATTCATTGGGGTTAAGGACATATTGCAGTGAAGGACTGGGTGGTTCATAAAGGACTTATGTTTTTTTTATTTTTGTGCCAGTTAAATTCATATTGGCAATCTATGTTATTTAACATAAATATTTTGTAACTTAAAAAAAACAACTTGAAAAATGGGCAGAGAGATCCTTAAATATGGACTGGGTACTAATCAAGGGGAAGGGAGAGGTAATTAGCCTGAGGCTTTCAGTTATGTAGGAACCCTGTCAGGCACCAGGGGGAGCTGGAGGTGAATAAGGAGGCAAACATCTGGGTTAATATATCACTGTAATGATCTCACCTCCATAGGAAGTTATTCATGTCGTAATCATTCCACCTTCATACCTTTACCAGTTACATACCCTGTTACTACTGCTGTTCCCACTCGTGGAGGCACCTGACACAACACAATGTTGTATAGCACGGGGCAGTTTTTCCCGTTATGTCTACTTCACTAACTCAATAACATCTAATCCTATCAACTTGTCAGGTTTATTAGAAAATCTCTTTTTGATGGTAAAAAAAGAAGTTAATATTACAAAATACAGTATATTTGTTAGAGATGTTTTTGATATACTGACATGTTATTAAGGAAAATGTTATGACGACGCAGGCTTCTTAATCTGGGAAGCACTGTAGGAAAAAGGACCTTTGTCATTAACCCTACAATGTCAGCAGAGTGTTTTATTGTGCTAAATCTCCTTTTTCATTATGATGCATGAATACAGCCCCAATGAGTAACTCTTCAACACAGCATTTAGGTATCTTGCAGATCCTAAAGGATGGATACATTCCCGAATCGTTTGGGATGATGCATCAAGGCAGCAATTGTAAGTTACTCGCCTGGGCTATTTTGGTGCTTCATGCATCATAGCAACATTTCACTTTATAGGTTAACCACTATTTACTATTTTTCTGGCCAATTTGTTGTGGGAGTCATTGGAGGGGTCAAGGGAATATTCATATACATATTGCCAAATCCGATATTGCAAAATTGTTAATACATTTTGGGAAAGAAACAGCCAACTTCACAACTATCTGCTTCCAGCAATCCCTGTTAGTCCTTATAATGCAAGAAGCCGGCTCCACTAGATCAAAGCCATGATCAGTGAGGGCGTTGTCCTCATAGACACATTCCCAGACCAGAATAGAGCGATATGTTAGATCTGTTATCTGACTGTACCTCTGCATGATGTGTTGACAGTCAGCATGCAACTAGTATGATCATCGGCTATCTTATAGGGTGGTGCATATACATTCTTGTCTTTGAATTGCATTACAAAGTAGTTTTGAGCCGCCTTTAGTTTTGATTTGGGCCCAAGTCCCCTTTACCCTTCTGTTTCACTATGTGAAAGAGGTACGTTTTATGAATCATGTGTACAATAGGATAGGATCTTGGCAAATTGTGGGTGAGCCCAAACATATTGAGGCCTGCCTTTGTAAAAAAAAAAAGTTTGGTATTCAAGGATTAAGAATATATGATATATCACCCTATGTAGTACTCAATATGACCAGTCCAAAGGTCAGAACAATTTCTAAGGCTTAAACAAAAAGAAAACAGCAAGCCGTATTCTAAGAATTTCCTTGCCAACTATCAAATTGAAATACCCTAACTGACAGCCTAACAATTATAAATCCACTGGCATATTTAATCAAACGATCACGGGATATATGTAAACCATTTTCAACACACTCATTCAAAAAGTTGTCCAATAAGAAATATTGTTTTTTGGACTCATATTGTAATTGTATTAACCAAGAAGACACTAATACATTTGACATCATGTATTGTTAGTAGGGAGTATTCTTCTCCAAAAAGACTCACAGTGTCTATAACACCCCTCAGCTCCTTCAGTATGAAGGTGTCCAAAGAGATATCCCCGGCTCTATGTCACATTAACCACATCTTACAGCCTCAGTGTGCAGCGTTAGTGCCTCTACAGGGACGTGTGCCACACCAGTCAGTGAACCCTCATCCTTCTAAAGCTGTAGAAAGTGAGTGAGCAGGGGCTCTTGCCACCCACCAGCTAACCTGCCATAAGGAAATTAACATTTGTTCCCAAAGTCACACCCTGATAGTAAACTGGATTAGTTTCAACTGCAAGCAGTACCAAGTGAGTCTATGGCCTACACAATGGCAATCAGCAACTAGGGAGTGTAGGTGAATGACCTGAGAGGGGCAGGCCATACAATACAAGCCCAATACATGGCTGGCTACTGTCCATTCATACCGGCCATATTGCTCTTCCCCTAGATCAGCAATGCAGATTGGTATGTCACAGGGGTACCAGCTCAGGCTACAATGGTGCTCTTTCACTGCCATTTGGAGGTTAGCCAAATATATATGCCGGCACCACTTTTTCTCACTCTGAACACAAAAGACATAATGGGGATGTTACATGTCAGGAACATCTCCGTCTTATCACCTCCATCTCATGGTTCCTTAACATTGATAACCTCAGGTGACTCCCAATGTGCCTCCAATTGATGTCTGATGACATCAGTTCACCGTGTTGGCGTAAAGGACCGCCTTTGTAGGGATTTCTGAACAATCATCTCTAACTCTGGAAAGGACAACTCTAACTTCAGTATAGGGCCCAGTCACGAACATGGAAAGGGCAGGTTAGGGCAAACTGGTGTTAAAAGCCTCATTCTGATGCTGGTCTTAAGGATGCCAAAATGATGGATGATGTATGTGCCTGCTCAGCCCTGGTGAATCACTCTCCTTTGTTTCTAAAGTTTTGGTACTTCTTTATCTATTTAAGCTGGTGTTTTGCTGGCCCTCCTCCATAGACGGCATACTGTATTGTGTGTTTCTAGTACTTATTCTAACTGTGCTGTGATATCTTGCATATTTTGCAAAATGTGATGGAAAATGATAAATAATATGCTTGCTGCCACCAGCACAATATCTCACTTGCCTATTGTGATAGTAAAAGGGGCATCCTATAGACAGCCAATATGAAATGAGGTTTGGTACTGTGGGACATTCATGCCTGCATATTTCACACTATTGATAATTTGAATATTTTTAAAATCCAGAGAGATTGGCAGGTACTTTTAAATTTTTCTAGTTAAAGGAGCATTCAATTGACTGTGAGTTGACAAACGGATGCTATATAAAACTAAGCTAAGCAACATCGGTCATGAAATACTAATGTCTTAAGCTGTATAACAATTCAAGATATAAGGAATTGTCCCTTTGGCATCTCAGTAAGAGTGACTAGCTGGGAGTTATTCAATAGAAGCATCAACAAATGACTTACAGTCTCCACAATCAATACTAAGGATCTGTATATAAGTAATACAGAAGGATGAGGCCTCTGGAGGAATGATGGCCCCTGTTTAGGGCTGCATGATACTTTAATGCACTATGCCCCTTATCGTTGTGATGCATGAATGCAGCCCTGGTAACTAACCAGTGCTATATCAAAGCATGATATGTTGATATACTCCTGACCAGGGCTGAACAGGCACATAATGGATCAATATAGCACAGCAATTTCTTGAGCAGGGGGCATTCATGTATCGTGATGACAAAGAGCATAGTAGTTTAAAACAATATGCAGCCCCTAAAGGGGACCTAAAGGTTGAAAGGTGTGATTACCAGGTGAGACTCTCAGAACAGTGATGAATAATGAATGGACTTCTGGTGCTAGTCATCAGTTGGCTAGGACCTTACTGTGGTGACCTAAACAGGAAAGCACCCATCTGTTAGTCACTTTGGTAATTACAGTGTGCTTTAAAACCAATTTGGGGACCTGATGAATGGTGCTGGAAATTGAGGTTTTGTTAGAGACTCATTTGTCATCTTTTCATGTTTACACCCTTGTTATTGCATTACATAGAAGTGTACATAGCTTACAATCTAAAGCACACTAGTATGATGGATGACCTCCTTTGTCTTGTTGAGGACAGAAACCTTATCTCATTTTCTCACAGCCATGTGGTAATCATTTTGTTGCCAAACACAAAGCATATTTATCAATGGAGCACAGAAGGAGTGCACTGATGATAAATGAGGGTCCCATCAACATAAAGCCTGTGGGGGAATTTGGAGAGTACAAACCTCTTCTGTGAATTATCTCTGCTGTCCATCCATTGTTGGTAAAATAAGGAGAACCAGATCCATCTCACTATGTAAAGCAAGTAGGAGGTGACAGAAAGTAATGCACTGTCTAGAGATAAATGATTGAATATTTTGTTTACAAAGAAATGGTCATTTCCTTACCAATTGACTAGGATTTTGAGTGCTTGTTTAGAAACCCTTATTTTCTCTAAATTGGTATTAGGGTTAAAACATCGATGTTCCTTGGTAAAAAGTAAAAGAGATAAAGACCAAGATATGACACAAACACCAACTGTTGGTTATGCTAGAGGAACATGCAATGGTTCAGTGACCGGTCTATGGTATGAACACCAAAATTGGATTCACAAATAGACAAATTGGTTCAGTGCCTATACTTTAAGAAGAGACACGTTCTCCTTGCTGACGGTTTCAATATGAAGAGTGGGTAATCAAAACAGTCAAAGGAACTATATACCTTCAACACAAATACTAAACAGCAGGAAGGTTGAGAAGACATATTAATATATCATTTATTATTCATAATAAAACACAGAATTGATATTGATTTGTTTTCCGGTCATTGAACCCTATTCCTTTGACCATTCAGAATGGATGTGCTTCCTTGTTAGATCACCTTTTGTGCCATTCATCCTGTTCAATAATTGATTCTCTTTTTGCATCAACAAATCACCAGAGTGCTTCTTGCTTCATGTCATCAATTCTAAGGTGGGTTGAGTCTCGTCCTCCTCACCCTATTAGTCAGGTTGTATTCAGGTGCAGATTAACAATTGAGAGAGCCATGCTTAAACAACAGAGAGGAGTTGGTTGATTTTTCTTGGGTGGGGCCAAACGCCAGGGGAACCAAGGGAATTCTACCCCATTTCATTTGGAAAAAACATAATTATAGCTAAAAGGAGTCTACCATGTGCAATTTGAACCTGTCTGGGGTGGGGGGTTGCATAAAGACCCATCCTGAGGGGGGACAAAATAATTAAGCCACACATGCGCGACAATCAACTGAGTTGATACACAGCATATGTGATAAGTATATAATGATTATTCATTCATAATTAAAAAAATGTGTAAACCATATAACAAACCCTGCATCCTGAGTGAAAAGGTCACTGACATCAATTCCCAAAATGACTACAACCTTAACAGCTAGACGTCCATCTCAGGAAGCTGGATCAATTCTAAAATGTGGCTGCTATCAGGTCGGGAAATGAGAAGTCAGACTGAACTGAGCAGCTGAGTGCAGACCTGTCACTGACACTGTATGGCATGCCACCCAGTGCATTAAGGTCTCTTTATCATAATCATGTATTAATGCATCCATGGTGAGTAAGTTATTAGGGCTATACTCATACTTCATGCCAACCATGTCTCAATCCGGCATGTGCCGGCATGCTATTTCAATGAGTAACATGCCAGTGCTGAAGTCTAGCATCATGACAAGAGGCACTGTATGGCTCAGTTAAGGGACCATTTCAGAGAACAGCAACAATAGAAAGCGACAAGTGCTGAGCTCGCATGATTCCTATACTGCAGAAGGCTACCAGCCAAGGGAAGTCTATTTAAGAGTATTGGCCATTAAGAGTAATGGCTGATTGCTTTCTCGTTCATGACAGCATTGTCAGCATTCACTGGTTATGTCTAGTAAATAATGATAACTAATGGGCCATCTCTGTAACATTTTCAAACAGACGGACATGGAGCCCTTTATGGATGCCTCGTTACGTTTTACTTCATTGTCAGCATTCAACTGTTCTATATGATAGCTAATGATTACTCATGGGCTCTCTGTAACATTGTCAGAGCCAATGGTCTGAAAGCCTCTGTGTAATTCAAATCAGTATACGAGGTGTTTGTAATAGTCCACGTGAGAATGGGGGTATTTTAAAGCGGATTGAACAATGTCTAATTTGTCAGAGAGTGTAGGGACTGGGGAATTACCCCTTTACTCCCTTGTCCACCTTATCAGAAAAGAGTGACAGAGCAATATGCCTTAATCCCCTTCAATACTTCCCAGGTTTCTGCAATTTGCAGGATCAGTACGAGCTACATAATGACACAAGTACCCAAGACTTTTATCTAGTTGAATGAGATTCTGGGCATAACTAAAGGGCATCTGTAGACAGCTGGCAGATAAGGGTTCCTAAGACCTCCCCTACACCCAATACCTCCAATATACAGTGCACTGCCTACATTATATAGGTGTAATATCTCTATATATGTATAATGTACAGCTTGTACACAATTATGTACTTATATATTTTTATGGTAGCTATGATATGCCAACCAGTTGAATCTAACAAATATTGAGAAAAGAATGTCAAGCAACCCTTTCAAAAAAGAAAATTCCTCGTGCCCCTTTAAGAAAGGAAAGCATTGATGGATAGATATTTGACAGCTATTGGACACTGGTAATATTGATTGTTGGCAGCTACCCCCATAAAGCCCTGCAAGGCTGTGCTTATTGGGAGAGAGGCAAATCCCTGAGCTTACTGATGATACTGCACGAACCAATCCATGTATATACATGCACCATTTCCCAACAGTACACAGATCTCACCTGCCACACTCCCAGAGTTCAAGGGAAAAATAAAGGCTAAATAATTATGCCCATGCTGTGCCAGACTGGGAAAGGATCAGTGCTTTGAATGAGAGGCTTTTTCATCATAATGCAGTGAATAACCCGACAGCATCATAATGCAAAGGACATATCCCATTAAACATACTGCGAAACCATCACAAGGTAAACCAGTGCCTTTGTATTGTTTCTTTCCTATGGAGAAGCCCCACCCACCATATCTTAGAGGTTAAGCTGCAGATAGGTTAAATTATTTATAGATGACACTGCTCTGAACTCAGTCAGGGATGGATAGGAGATGTATACATAGTAGTGGTAGAAGGGGTAACATAACCTTGTTTGAGGTAAGTACCAAAGAGGGTGGATGGAGTCAAATAGGTTGAACATTTCTTTCGATACCACTGTCTATATTGATTGCTTGCCATATGTTGAACTTTTTAACAATGTAGCATTTGCTTTTCTTTTCATTATGATGACCTATTTGACCCTGACTGAATGGATTGGTATATTGCATGATGGCAGGTGGAGTGAGGGACAAAAAAAGGACATAAAGAAGGACTGCAGGGTATTGGTAAGCCTACAGATGGCACATGCAACAAAATGTGTTGCCCTATGACATCAGTTACACCCTGTATCCTCTCATAATAAATAGACCTGGATTACTTGACATTACTTTACCATGGCACTATACCTAGAGATCCTGCTTTAAGAAAGGAAAGCATCAATGGATAGCTGTTGGGAAGCTATACTATTGTCATTATCTACCCCTAAATTCCCTGCAGAGCTATGATTATCAGGATAGCCACACATCTATGAGCTCACAGGTCATTCTACGAGAGTGCACCTGCCATGCATCCAAATATTATAGAACCGATACACATTTATAGCTAGTGCCTACAAGGACCAGATAACTCCCTCCTGACTGTGCTGCTGCAGGGAAGGGGAGGATCAATGTGATCAATGAGAAGATTATTGAGAATATCACTTGTGGTTGGATGGTAACCATTTCAGGACAGTGTGTCACCCCATAAGTAATATTTGTCAGCGTGATGCACCGATGCAGTGCTGGCCAATAACCTGATCCCACTGCATTGATGCATCATGCTTACCCTTTGGGAATGTAATGAACTTGTAGGATCAGCATGATGCATGAATGCAGGGGAAAGAGGACATCACAAATATAAAAGTTGTGTTATTCTTAAAGGGTTAAAGCCTGCAAGGCCTGGATTTCTGCTGCAGAGCCTAATCCCAGAACTGGTCATCCATTCACCACTGCCTTTATTTGATCTCACCATGTCATATATTGGGCACAGAGAAGTCCCAGCTGCCTCAGTCTTGGAGGTTGAGATCTAGATAGGTCAGACCAGTGTGCTGTTTTTATTAAGATTAAGTGTTTGAACTGTTGATACCAACCTGAATCCTAGTGCAATAAGACCATGGTAGGACAAATGCTCTCAAACAACACATTATCCACACATTGACAATAGCAGGGTGCAATGAACTCATTACTCAAAAACAAAGATGGAAATTGTAATAAATGGTCAGACTTGTTTAGCGCAGGCATTTATGGAGACCTTTCAGCATGCAACATGGCAATAGGCTTTCTATTTTATTTAAATGACCCTTTTTTATGCCGAAGTGGTGGCGTAGCCACCTGGTGGTGCCGCCAGGCACCACCAGAACGAGGTATATGATGTTTGCACTTTACCAGAAGTCAGAACGGGCGCCGCCATCTGCAAATTTATGCTATGTGTTTACAATAATATAAATCAACCTTTGATAGTTCCTGAGGTTGATAGTAATTATACCTATCCCCCCTAATATGGACCCAAGGAATTCGATGGTTCTATCGGTTTGTTGCTAATACAGCTGGTTGCCTAGCAACGGCTATTCTAATTGTTTATCTGCCTAGCAACACACATTTCCATGGTCCTAAGGTTGATTATAATCATACCTACCCCCCCCTAATATGGACCAAAGGAATTCAATGGTTCTATCGGTTTGTTGCTAATACAGCTGGTTGCCTAGCAATGGCTATTCTAATTGCTTATCTGCCTAGCAACACACATTTCCATTGTCCTAAGGTTGGTTATAATCATACCTACCCCCCCTAATACGGACCCAAGGAATTCAATGGTTCTATCGGTTTGTTGCTAATACAGCTGGTTGCCTAGCAACGGCTATTCTAATTGTTTATCTGCCTAGCAACACACATTTCCATGGTCCTAAGGTTGATTATAATCATACCTACCCCCCCCTAATATGGACCAAAGGAATTCAATGGTTCTATCGGTTTGTTGCTAATACAGCTGGTTGCCTAGCTATGGCTATTCTAATTGCTTATCTGCCTAACAACACACATTTCCATGGTCCTAAGGCTGATTATAATCATTCCTACCCCCCCTAATATGGACCCAAGGAATTCAATGGTTTTATTGGTTTGTTGCTAATACAGCTGGTTGCCTAGCAACGGCTATTCTAATTGTTTATCTGCCTAGCAACACACATTTCCATGGTCCTAAGGTTGGTTATAATTGTACCTACCCCTGCTAATATGGACCCAAGGAATTCAATGGTTCTATCGGTTTGTTGCTAATACAGCTGGTTGCCTAGCAACGGCTATTCTAATTGTTTATCTGCCTAGCAACACACATTTCCATGGTCCTAAGGTTGATTATAATCATACCTACCCCTGTCCCCCTAATACGGGCCCAAGGAGTTCAATGGTTCTATTAGTTTGTTGCTAATACAGCTGGTTGCCTAGCAACATCTATCCTAATTGTTTATCTGCTTAGCAACACACATTTCCTTACCCCCTAACATGGACCCAAGGAATTCATTGGAAATGCCATATTTGAAGTAATATCATCCTTTCCCCTGATAACCCCTTCCTGGCCCTGCTTATTTGGTGTCTTGAATGGGTTCCCTTCAAACATACCAACCATGTAAACATAATGTTTCTTTGAATGCAAGAATTGCAGTGAGCCAACCCGAGGGGAGGGCTATACCAGGCGGACAGACCACACTCTACCGTATGACGGACAAGCCAGGGTGAGCTGCCTTATATAGGGGGCTCCCAGGTCAGTTTCACCCTTGTCCATGCACCAAGCACTACCCCCTCCCCTGGTCACCAGTAGGTGGGTGGGGGAGGGGGTCTAACACTAGTCAACCCTGGCCTCCTTGGTACACAGGCACCGAGGTGGTGTGTAACCAGGAGGTGGGCAGTGTCTAGTTTTTAGACTAGACTTGCCTCAGGACCCCAGTCTATATTAGACAGGCTGGGGTTATTTTTTATTTTTTATTTGTTTAAAAAATATAAATAGGTTGAGAGGGTTTTATTTCTCTCTGCAGGTTGACTAGGTTACGGTTTCGACATTAGTCTCATCAGGAGTTTTGTGGTGGTTTAGAGTTAGGGGTGGGTGGGGGTGGGGAGGCTGTGTCTCCCTATTGCCCTACCCTAGTACAGGAGGTGTGTCTGTATACTAGACTTGCCTCCACCTCACTCTTAACCAAGGAGTGAGGACTGAAGGTTCCTAATTGGGGTGTTTAAAAATCGTAAACACTCATTTAGGGACCCGTGCTAGGCCCAATATTTATTTAAAAATATTCGGCAAGTGGTGCATTTTGTTTTATATATTTAAAACAAGAGAGCTAAACTTGTCCCGGTAATATGGGAGAAACATCAGTGAATAACTGATTTGTGCAATTTTTTGTTTGTCCGGTTTTGACAGTGTTATAAGTAGGAATGCAAGAATTGCGGTTGTTGCCGCGTATAAAAATGCCTGAGGTTTTTTTTTACGCGGCAACAACCGCAATTCTTGTTATCCCTGTCTTACTGTATATATGCTTATTGCATAATCACTCCAATAAGAAAAGAAAAGAAATACTATTTGTGACCCATTTCAATGAATGGGTGAGAAGTCACACTTTAAAGAGCCTAGATATGGGCCTTTTAAGTAGTATAGCAGAAATTTTATTTTGAAAAATGAGTGTTTGGACATTTTTCTGATTCAGCAAAAATTGTATCAAAAACATTGCCAAAGGGTCAAAACTGACCAATATACCGGGAACAAATACGCCAATATCAATTTTATGTACTGTATCATACTGCAAATCTACCTGCAAGTGTAGTGATTTGTGTGACATTGTATATTAAGATTTATTTTTTGGAAATACAAGATCTCCTATGCTTAAGCAACTGGATGGCCGTATTCAATGGCACCATTGAATACAATGTGGTCGTATTCAATGGGCTAAGAAAAAGTAGTTTTCCCTTAATAAAATGGCTTCAAATAAAAAAATAAACAGAAATGCCAACTACATTGATACTGTATCATCCTGCGTTGTGAAAATTAAAACTGGTGTAAATAACGGCTCTGGGGAGGGTTTCCCTTCATTTCCCGGACCTGTGTATCATATACGTCATAAATCAAGTCAATATTAAATTCACAAGGACGAATATAATGTGGCTGGGCTCAGGTGTATATTTCTCTGTCTCTGTCCTCCCATCTCTGGTCTCTGATGTTATTCAGGTAGACAGTGAGTGTACCAGACAGTGAGTGTAGCAGACAGTCCCAGGTGGGTGCTGTGCCGTCAATCACGGGTGTAATAAGGTGTGGGATGAGGCAGGGCTGGGGTCTGAGGAGGTAATCAGGCGCCAACATTGTGTACATGTAATGTGGATCACAGCTACTAAGGGAGATATCTGTCTGTAAACACCTCTATGCCAAGAATCTCGACTTAGTAAAATATGTCCCAATAAAAAAAAACTGATTGCTTGTACCTAGTCTGTTTTCTTGTGGCATTGCAACATCGGGATGGAGAACATATTAGTTCATTTAAAAAGGGACTCAGTGATATGAAGACAATCAAGCAGGAAACAATTCAACTTACTAGTGGACATACAAAAGAATAACTTCCGAATCACTAAGAGTGTGTCTAGTGCCACCAGCCACCCTCTAACTCCAATTACATTTATTGAATTCCATGGACAGAAGCTAAATTGAAAAAAGCAAAGGGTTTTGAGATTTAATTATTTCTGTGTACAGATAGGGAACAACCTGATGATATCAAATAATGAGGTATATCTTATACAAACCGCCCACAACAATCTATGTCTAGCATTGAAAACTTTTATTGAATGATATGAGTTGTTTCTGCTCTCTCCTCTCTGGACCCCATGCTATTCTGGTACAAGGCCAGTGTAGCACACAGTCCCAGGTGGGAGTTGTGCCGTACATCCCGGGTGTAGTGAGGTGTGGGATGAGGCAGGGCTGGGGTCTGAGGAGGTAATCAGGTGCCAACATTGTGTAATGTGGATCACAGCTCCTAGGGGGCACATCTGTCAGTAAGCAATTCTATGTCAAGAATCCCAAATTAGTTGGAAATAATCTCAGAGCAGTATATGCCCCAGTGCAAAAATATGAGCAGATTGCTTGTCATCTGGTCTCCTTCATAAAGCAGCAGGACCGTCTTTGATATCGCAGCATAGGAATATTGGAAAGGAGAGTAGAAAAACAATTTAAGTAACAACATACAACAGACAAGTTTTGGAACCACTAACTGTGTCTAGTGCCACAAGAGCCTCCTACTGACTTCAATTACATTCATTGGCTTCCTTCTGTACAAGTTCAATTAGGCTGAACTTAGTTTTGTGATTGCACCTCTTTGTGTGTACAGATGGGGGACAGATGGGGGACAACCTGGTGATATCACATAATGAGATATATATATTACGCAAACCATCCACAACAATATATCCTCTGTAAGACAGCTTGAGATGATATCCATGATATCCATGAAATAAGCATTATAAGTTACTTTGATCAACAATACAGTGTGGAACTATGTTTATCACTTGTAATATTCAATTAAAGAGAGGTAGAGCAAAACAAAAAAGAACACGGAGGCTAATTGAGATATAAACTGAAAATGACATAGTGGAGCTAAGACCATTCCTCTATTCATAGACAGGACAGGTGAGGGTTTAAACAGAAAGAACTTATGATCTTAGCCAAGATCATCAATTGAACATACAACAAATCCCTGCTCTGTTCTCTCTCTTTCCATCAAGCGCTTACTGTCAGAGAATCTGCAAACTACACAGATGCTTAAAGATCCTCAACAACAACAGTAATCCTACTTGCACTACCAGTCAAGGCCCTAATGTTATTTATTATTCTAAATATGAAGTGCTAAGATAGCTGAAACTGCAATCATGACTATCAGGCCATCATACAAATAAAAACCCTCATCCTCCCTTCCCACTCCCTCACCACCCTCATACACAGAGAGTCTGTTAAGTAATTCCGCAGCTCCCTAATCAACCCTGAAGTCATTTGTTAATTACCTCCCAGCCTTCACCCCAATGGGATAAGAACAGACTATTAAATCAACAGAAAACCAGATGAAACGTGACATAATTAGTCATGAATCCTGCCTAACCTACCTTAATTAGGCCCAGAACCAGCCCCACCACACACTGCTACTTACAGTAATGACACATCTGTGGTAACAAGCAGGCTGTGGAGACTGGGGCTTGGAGCAGAATCTGTACTAATGTCCTCTTATGTAAGAAATGCTAAAGGTGGAAGTAGGGGTTGGTAGGATCATAATGTCATTGCATTAATGATGTAACAGAGATAAAGCACTTTGCAACTTTAAATACTTGAGAGTAACGGAAGGATGATTAATGTAGAATGGTTGCAAACTCTGCTCTGATTGTTTGAACAAAACTTGCGCAAGTAATGCTTATGGCAAAGAGTAAAACTTGCACTTGAGTCATGAGGACAGATTAGGAAGTCAGTACCAAGTCATCTCCCAAGATTCATTGAGGGGTGTGTCGCTATGAAATATTTGAAATTGAATCCCTCCTCATGATATAGTGCCTACTTTGTAGCATGCATGGAGGCTATCCAGATCCACAAGGAGGTATGATTTTGGTGCACATCAAGGTCTAGTAGAGTTCACCATGGTAACATATGAAATCCCCATGACATAAAGATATCTGATTTTAGAGGCTCCATAAGAATCTGGATGCTCCTTGCAAGAATAAAAAAGTAATAAAGCCCACCATATCTGGTTTCATGAGGTGTAATTTAAATTGAGTTTCGGAGATCAAATGGAGTTTAAATTGTCACTATTTTTCCACTTGCCCTGCGAATAAAGCGTACTAGGCTCTCTATTGACCACAGGTGGATGGGTAGCCAAGAGGCGTACACACAGAATAAGAGAGATGTTTTCATGTTTTGTAGACTATGTTGCGTGGGGGTTGGCCTGTCATGGTAGCCCTGTTTACCTTCCAGTGTCCTACTGTAGTATGTTGCACCCAGCCACACACCTGTGTGGTGACTGGAGAGGGTGAGGGGGGAGCTGTGTAAGGTCAATTTGACACCAGCCTCTACCCTATCCATATACGTTTGGTTTTAGATGTCCCTGCACACTATGTACAGTTTGGGACAACTTACATTGATAGGTAAATAGGTGACTATAGGGCTACGTATATCAAAGCAGCATGGTACCTACTTTATCTGTATTCAGTTCAATTCAATTCAACCCATGCACTACCATCCATGTAGACATAAGGATGAAGTAGGCATCAACACAAGTATGAGTCATGGACCAGCCTTTATCCCAAAACAAATAGATCATCGAGCGAAGCCATTGACAAATACCTAGAAAACCAAGACATCGCACTGTTGAGCCAAAAAAGTATGTCGGAAAGGCCCGGCGGAAAGGTTGGTCCTATTTTTTTCCCTTAAATTTCTTTATGTTGAAAGAACATAGAATAAGTCCATATGTCCATTTACAGGTCATCAGGATGACTCATTGATTCTGACAGTAACTAGGAATTAATATCGTGGAATTGCTGGCTATTCTTGTTGGAAAACAATTTCCTGAGGGCAGACAATTAATGAGGCATGGGAGCATGTTCTTCCTGATCAGAATTGTGCTAAAAAAAGTTCTAAAAGAAATCCCCAAAATTGCTCCATAAAGGTCAGCCCTTTTTTTCATGGCTCATGGAATGAAGCTAAAGTGAGAAAATCTTGTAAAGTTGACTGACACAGTAGCTTTAAGCTAAGCAGAGGGATGACCCATACCCGGCCTAAGTAGGTTAGTACTACACGATAGACAAACAACCCATGTAGACATAGAGGTGGGGCTCACCACCCAAATATACACCCAGAATGGTGTCAGTGTTATCCTGACGCTGGGGGTGTTGCCTCAAGCACTCACCCACAAGGGTCAGGCATTATGGTGAAAGGGTACGCTGGATTTTCATTTTCAGGCTGGACGCACCCAATATGGCTGGAGAGTCTGGCAATGCTAAACCCAGAGCCTCTTTGGGCGGAAATAGAGGCTCCATTGTGCCTGAATGGATTTGATACATCTGAAAGACGGTGAGAAGAACATATTTGGTAGACAAATATGATAATACTGAAGTAGGTACACAACAACTATTTACTGATACACCTGCCATTTCTTCTTACACAAATGTACTTCATATCATGAATACAAACCTTTCATTAGACACTCTATTGTCAAACTGTACTACAAATACCTAGTTTCAAGCATAAGCCTCTTTCTTGTAAAGTGTACACTCATGTCAGCCTCAAAATGGAAAATATAGAACATTTGTTCTCAACAAGAAGTGTTATCCACAGTATGATTGGCTTGATGAGCAGAAAGTGACCTATAATGTTAAAGAAATTGGTGTCAGTGGTTGGAAGTATTGGATATCAGTAACCCAACTGGGTCTAGCAAAACTGGGTTGACCTCTTATTTTAATTTGGCTTCTTTCCACTTTGTATGGTTTGCTAATTTTACAATTATTGAGGGTTCTAGAAGAGCTGAGAACAAAATTTCATGTGTAAATTAAACACAAGTAAAGGTAATGATAAATAACTACCATTTAGATCAAGTTATCCAATTTATGTATCATAGTTAAAGTTTAACTATATGTCTGAAGTGCCCTGAATCAAGGGTTAATTTATGGGCCTACATTTTCAAGTCATGCTACATGAAACCAAAACCTTCTGTTTTTACTTCAAAGTGGTAAAACATTGATGATGTGTTGCATGTACCCGGCTGTTCTGAAATATCTAATCATTTGTTATTGTTTACAGATCGATTGTCTGATCTACTCATTGAATATTCACAAAAAGGATAGCAGTCTAAACTGCAGATTCACTGTCAAATAAGCGAGTGGACTTGCTGGCTGACAGATTAACTGACATTATTATCACATAAACACCAATATGGCACAAAGCAGGGGTTATGGGTTGGGAGTAGATAATTCATGTGATTTTGTTAATTTGTCTGGTCAAAAGAATCACCAAGAATCAGAATCCCACCAGAAGAGATCTGATATAGTACATAAAATCAGCTATGATGCACATGTGCCACTCCTCCATGCAGTTATCCATAACAAGGATGATATGGAGCTGTTAGAGGTTATCCACCTACTGTTGGAACATGGAGCAAACCCAAGTATAGCATGCAGCGTAAATATCACCACCAGAGGGGGAGAAGCTACATGGGTACAGAGGACAGCCCTACATGAAGCAGTAAGACTAGGGAAGACTCAGGTTGTGAAGATGCTTCTTGATGCTGGTGCTGAATGTACAGCATCTGACGGGTTACCAAACCCATTAAAGTTGGCCGTACAGAATCAGCACTGTTCTCCCGATCTCATCAAGCTTCTGCTAAAATATGGTGCTGATCCAAACGACCATGATGATGAACTTGACAATATTCCCTTGTTAGTTGCAATTATGAATGTCAGTTATTCTGAGAATGTCATAACTATTGTGAAGCTCCTGCTTGCTGCCGGAGCTAAGTGCAAGATGCCACGTGGGTTACATAATCCACTGGCACTTGCATTGAAGAGATCCAAGTGTCAGCCTTATCTTATTGAGCTGTTGCTAGAGCATGGTGCAGATCCCAATGGTCATGATGGTCAACCTGACAGTATTCCTTTGTTCATGGCACTCAAAAACATCGGGCACAAGTGTCAGGAAAGCATAACTATTGTCCAGCTCCTGCTAGCATCTGGTGCTGTATGCAAGTTCTCTAATGTATTACAGAACCCACTGGCGCTGGCATTAGATACAGGTCATTGCTTGCCTGATCTCATTGAGATGCTCCTGAAATATGGTGCAGACCCCAATGATCATGATAATCAGTTTAAAAATGTTCCTCTGTTAAAGGCAATTAAAAGAAGCAGGTGCGGTTGTCAGATTGGCTTTAGTATTGCGGAGCTTCTGTTGGCACATGGGGCCAATCCTAATGTCACAAACATTGTTGATAAAAGAGAAAAGCCCTTTCCCGAAGCAATACCAAAATATGTATTGCAACACCCACTGCTATTAGCACTAAAGCATAACACTTGTCCACCAGCTCTCATTGAGCTGCTGCTAAAACATGGGGCAGATCCCAATGGCATCAGTAACAATAATAAAACTGCCAAGCCGCTGTTAACCATATTAGGAGTTTCAAGTTATCAACACTATCAATACTATAGTGAAAATGTTGTCAAGCGCAAGCATTTAAAAGACATTGTCCAACTCCTTTTAGAGCATGGGGCAAACCCAAATATAGTACACAGAGTACCTATAGGAGGATACCCGAGAGACAAATATATCTATAGGACAGTGCTCCATGAAGCGGCAAGACTCGGGTTGACTGAGGTGGTCAAGATACTCATTGATGCTGGTGCTAATTATGTGACGTCTAATGTACTAGAAGACCCATTAGCACTGGCACTACAGAGAGATGATTGTTCCCCTGATCTCATACTCCAACTGTTACACCATGGTGCATACATACATCCAGCACAGCCTGAGTATGGCATTTATAATGCGCGGGCGGGTTGTCTACAGGCTGGGTGTGACATCTACAGGCACACACTCCTGCTGCACTGCCTGACAACATTTACCTCACATGATGAACCCATGTTTCTACAACAGCAGCTTGACTGTGTGTTTCTGCATGGATGGGACATCAACTTGGTAGACACTGAACACAGAACAGCTCTGGAACATGCGGTGAGAAGCCGTGGTCACAGTAACAGTGTGAGGTGGCTTATCAGGCATGGGGCAGGCACAGCACTACAGGTTACTCTGCTTAAAGACTACTTTCTGACTGGTTTCCCTGATACACCTCTAATCGTGCTGCAGGCTGGTATGAGGGTCTCACATGCAGCACACACACAGCTCAGCAACATGGAGCTGGCTGTTTCCAGCTGGCTAAAGGAGGAGGCTATGGTGGATGCATCAGGTCTTGGGAGAACAATGAGACGGCTGTGGTCCGAGTTGGAAAAGGTGGCAGAACCTCAAGGGGCAATGCTGAAAAAATGGAAATTCACATTCCCTGACTATAGCAATCAGCAGATGGTTGACTTGCAGGAATTCAGTGATGAGTCCCTGAATGTCTACCCAGAGCTCACTCACATCCGTTCTACAAAGGACACTAGAAAACAGTACATATATGTATTAGACCTGATTCACAGGGTTCAGGACTTTCTGAGTCAGCCCCTTTCACTACAGTTGCACTGCCGCCGCTTCATCCGCGAGAATCTGGTGTCCCTTCACCCCTCAGTGGTAAAGAGGCTGCCAGGACCACCCAGACTAAAGGGCTACATTCTGTGTCATGACATATGAGCTCACAAATTGATGTTGGCATATTAACAGAATATTAAAGCATCTGTGAGTAATTTTGAGTTATGTAACTTTAATTGACACAAAGTCTTTATGAATTTGGGGGAGTTTATTTTTTACTATATAAAGGCATCAGAGCTTATATGGGTATATACATAGTTACTCTCCCGCGTTCTCTATATGTTAACCCTTAGTTAGTTCCTTATTCGCCCACCGGGGGAGCCTTGGTTAGCGTCACACGGACGCACAGTATTTGAATCACAGTCGCTTTCAAAACTTGCTTTGCTTGTAACCCTATAAAGCTCCATGTCCCATAGAGGCATGAAGGGAAGCTCTCTGAGTGCTTTGGACCCCCATTTGTATGCAAAAATTAACTCAATAAAGCCCTTCTCAAACCTAATTTGCAAACAGCATATGAATTTACATACCCCAGATGCTTTACGTAAGTATAAGGGTATGATGACAATGCCAATGCCCTAAACATGATAAACTTCTTGCACCACATGTAAAGGCACTAATATGATCCTTTATCATAATATGATAGGGTTGCATTCCAATGGCTGCCAGTCACCAGGCAGTCAACAAAGTAAATCAAAACTATGACCAATAAAGGTGTAACACTAAGCGGAAGGATAATAATGATACTGAGACCTGATAAGCTTGTTAATAACACATACTAGGATTGAACACTATGGCAGTACCATAGTTCTATAAATGTTTAGTTATAGATGAACACCAAGTTATATATCATCATACCCAAATGATATGTCACTATAATTGATTATGAGTTTTCGTGCTCTCAAATTGTAGTTACAATATTGATTATCATGCTATGACCAAATTGAAATTGTACAACTTTGTCTTAATAAACAGTTCTGATATATCTTATTTCATTGTGAAGTTGTACAGACCATCCTCCAGCTTCCAGCTTTTATGTTTGATAAACATCATGATTAAGCAATCATCTCTTCTATATTTTATTTTATATGCATTCATACATTTCTATGTACATTGAACAGCAATCTGCACTGAGACAATATTAAGTACTCCCTAGAGGGTGGGTGTAGATACCAAAGACCAATAGGATCTGAAAAGTGACTATAGCAGTGTGATGGCTCATTTTGCAGCGGCTGCTAATCCTTATACATCCCCTGGGTGTCATTATACTATATGCTGCTGCAGGGTGATTGCCAAATCCCCAGACATGCATGGTTGTCCTCTGAGTATGGAAAATGACTGGCCCACAGGATAAGAAGCCAAATACAAGTACTTAGTTCTTCCAATGTCTCTGCCCTGCAGATAAACCGATAAAATAAACTTCATTTTCACGTATTCACCTGTTCTTTAGATTCAGTTTATGCTATGTATTTATGGTACAGATTACTGTTTGTCATAGCACCTGTATGCACAATGGTAATATTAAACTTTACATCTAAAGGAGATCTGTTCTTGGACAATCATCAAGAACTGAACTAAAATCCTAATATCATCTCATTGCTACAAGGTTCAAGATCCTATAAAGAACTTATGAATATAAAATTGAAATTAAAGAACAAACCTGACCTTAATGTCCTTCATCAACTAGGATGCATACTTGAAAATATAGGAAATATATGCCTCAATCATTCTCATAGAGCCCAGCGAATAGCTGATTTAAGTATACATATATATTCCTTTATTCAGTAAGAGTCCAGGAAGGCTGCAGAGAGAGGCTATCAGAACATGGGGCAGTCAGGTAATATACAAGCAGCAATGACCTGCCTCTAGGGGAATAAGAGCTGCTTCTGGGGGTAATAAGATGTCTGGTGTAAGAGTCTGGGGAGTATCTAGTCGTGTCGGCAGGGGACACATAGCTGATGTCTTGTATCCATCACAGGCTTAAGTATCCACAAGGTTTACTCTGTCAACATTGCCCCTGGCACAGGCACACATATATATGATCTCAGCATAAATGACTCAGATGAGGAACTATGTATCTGAATTCTTACATTGCCTTCACTTTGTCACCTAGTCGGTCAAATGGATATTGCAAACACACAAAATGGCACTTCTAATTCATTTTTGATTGATGCTCTCTTTTCTGTGTGATATATCTATAGACAAAACATTTGATCCTGACCAAGACAGTGGAGTTCTGAAAATTAGCAAAGGTATCAATGTGGTATTGGATTTAAAAGCTTACTGCTGACATTGTTTGTGGCTACTCCCATACAACCCAGCCCCCCCCCCCCCCCCCAAGGACTGTGGCTGGGGGATCATTGGGATAGAGGCAATTTCCTGGTCTCGGTGGGCACTTACCTCTTTACCTCAGAGCAAGAGATCCTATCTGCCACATTTGTAGAGATTGGATGAATCTATTGGTACTGTCTACTAGAGCTACCGGCCTCTGTTGCATACAGTATTTTGTGATCAGTGGTGGACTCATCCGTCGAAGGCATATTGATGTTAATGCCTCAACTTTTGTGAGGAAAGCTGGTCAACAATGTTTTGCTGTTTTTATTGGTTGGGTGCATTCAGAGCAGGGTAAACATTTTGGATGTTCCTTTAACAAACATAAACTCAATAAAATTTGCATGGTGAGTAGATGTGGTCCTCATTCTTTTCTCCAATGACCAGTGTATCTCCTACTCTTTTCCCATGTCATGCATGTAAACTGCCAGTTACCCAGACAGACTCTGAATTGGAATGTGTTGTCTACCAATGGTTTACAGAACTGGCTGTAACGTTATTCCTGATCAGCGTGTTGACCAGACAGTATCCTGTATCTGTACATACAGTGCATCATCCACCACTGCTGTAGGGGTGGGTGAAATGTGACTAATGTAAACATGAGTTGACCCTCCTACGTTGGTCTGGTGCTCTCCATTAGTTTTGTACGGCAATGCTGTTAGTTTATGATAGAGATCTGGTTAGGTCATTGAACCCGGTCACACTAAAAACATGTTGGCTGGGCCATGCTAGACCCAATTAGACTGAACCAGACCAGGGGTGCACTCATGCCATCAGCCGTAGAGAGGGGCAGCTGTTATGGCATGTATGTAAACATGAGGAGGCCAGACTGCACCAGGCTGTACATCAGGTTTACAGAGCCTTGGTATGAGGTCTGTGTCGGTCAATGCACCCTGGTTATACCAGGACATCTTTGGAAGCTGGATTATACCAGACACAACTGGTCTATAACAAATTTTGACAGCATAAAGGTAATAGTCATTTATCATGAGGATTCTCCAGCTCAAGCTCAAGTATGCGATACCCATGAGAATAACAAAATTGAAACACAATTGTTTGCTTGAAATCTACTCCTTTGTTGCAATAAGCAAGGTAAACAGAAAACAATCCTATGTAGGTTTTTGAGAGAAAAACAACACACAATATATTGCCTTTTGAGGTTTGATCATTTGTATTGCCTTGTTCACAGGTTACATCATTTATGATGCATGATCTGATTGTGCATTCAAGAACATAACAGTTATCAAGTTTTTGTGTGAATCGTGTTAATTGTGGGAGAGGAGCATGACCAGGTTGGTAGTGTCACACTACACATCCTCGGTGGAGCTCACTTCACCTCATGGCAGCAGTGAGCACATCACCTCCTTTATCTTCCTCTCTCCCTCACTGTATTCTCCTGAACCACCAAATGATGTGCTGACTGTTGTATGTTATGGACTGTTGTTCTTGATTTACTGAGAATGCAAGTTTTTAATTCCTCTTGTGGTAGGGACATATTTGGTTAAACTTAGTGCTTCCATTCTCTGGTAAAGGGAAGCACTATTGAATAGGGTTTGAAGCTTGTTTCCTATGAAATTTCATATCTCACTGCATTTGTCCAAAAAGATGTCCTTTACTTTCTTCCAAAACATTTAGCTTCTCTTTGCCTTAACAGGTTAACACAGTTGACACTCCATGCAGGTAGCTAACAGATGTGGCCATGAATGAGACGTACAGTATACGTACAGTGTCACACTTGGAGACCTAAAGGTCGGCCCTGTGATGTATTACTGATGGGCTCTTAGGCTTTAAAAAGAAAACAAGAGCTTTAAAGTGTTTTGCCTTGTTTTGTCTTGCTTTGCATTCACCTAGGTAGTCAATTAGCCCCCTGCCTTGTCTGTCTCTACCTTACCTGGCTCCCCTCTGCCTTATTCTGCCTTGGTCTGCATTTACATATATATAATTAATCTGCTGATTTTCCCTTTCATATCCTGTATATATATCTTGTATTCATTATGGCTAGTTCAAAGCCTGAACGCGTTGAAATCATGGGTAGTCATGAAACCTACATTTATATAACTAACTTCCTTAGTAACATACATTTTATACGTCAGGCCAGTAGTTTGCCAGTGCTGCAGTCAACCCTAAAGAAACCATAAACTCCTGTAAGGTTGTCATGATGCATGAATTCACAATGACATCATGCATAATAATGGGGACAATAAGAAAGTATGCATGACTTAGAGGGTTTCTGCCGGTATAATAAAATCTTCAGTTGAGGAGAGCATATAACTCTGCTCAACTCCTCTATGGCAGCAGTAAACACTTCCCCTCCTTGATCTTCCACTCGGTGTGACTCACTCACGCTCTCCTAACCACCACATAATGTCCTGTCTGCTGTACATCAAGGATCTGAATGGGGCAAGAGGAGGAAGAGGTACTCCAGGGTATTGTTCTGCACCTGTTGGTTCAACTGTGGTATGGATATTGTCAAACCAGCTTCCTCCTTGCCTTCAACTGAACTTCCTGTTAGTCAAAAGGCCCTCTTATACGACTGTCATCTGCCATCAAACATAAGCTATGGCATGTACCTCAGATGTGTGTGACATGTCAAAGCATAACTATGTGTATTCAGAACCAGACTAGTTTGTTTGATATAGAACATCAAATACAGAATAAGGTTAGAAAAGGGTAAAAAGAAAATCCCCTTGTGAGCTATGGAAGTTCCTTATCCTAGTTACCCATGTCATCTTAAAAACTTGTACCAACAAATTGGACGACTTCTGTTATCTGGCAACAAAATGGCATAAAGGCACTTACTAATGTCTGGAGCTAATTCCAAAACAAATTACCTGACATCTAGTTTTTGCCTCATTCAAAATTAGGTCTTCTTATCCCTGATTTACCGGGGTCCATTAATGTCCAGACATTCGCAATCCTTTAAGGTTTTTAATCATTGACAGGAGTTATGAGGGTGCGTATTGGGCAAAGAGGAACTGAGAAGGCTGACAAGAGCATATTTATATGAAAAGATTTTGGTTTGGACTATTTGGACAAAATATGTATATGTATAGATTTAATTAATTTCTGCTTTATATTACTTTTATTTTCTGGAGAGGTATATGAGAAAAATGAACAAAAATTAGCTGTTATATTTATTCAACTTTAGGCAAGGAGAGATATAGATACCTCACATTTGAGAATTAATGGTTATTGCATGGTTATTGCATGGTCATATCATTGAAGTCAAGATGACTTTGACCCAGACAGTCTCGCTATTACAAAGATGAGGAGTTCCTAAAACTCCTCTCCTTTAGATGGGTAGTCCTACCTCTGTCCATTAGGGCTGGGTCTAAAGTCAGCTCTTCTAAGTACCACATACACTGGCCAGCCTACAGAAGGGGCAGGGACAGTGTATGTGAGGGCTAATCTCCCTTGGTGTACTCCTTGCCAGGAACAGCTATTCTGCTGAAAATGATATTGCACACATGAGGTAAAGTTATGCCATCTCTCAGGGCTCATCCTCATTAGTGCCTTATCCGCTCTTGCAGCTTTCCTTTCAGAGGCTGGCTGAAAGCGTAAAATCAATTCCCTTCTGTTTATGTGATTCGAGCATTTGTAGCATTGATCACATGATATTATTTGCCTTAGTTTTGCAACAAATGTCATCAAATGATTACAATCTCCTTTAGCTTGAATTCAATATAAATTAGCTTCCTTTGAATGAGCAATAAAACACACTTTAGAACCAAATTAGTTTTCAGGCTCATCCTAATCATCTCTCAGGAATGGATCTGCCTCTGTGTTAGAGCCTCTTGGTGTGTGCCATTCTTGTTGTTGCTGACTTCCTTTGCTAACAACTTGTTCTGTTACTACTTCTACTGCTGATGAGTTCCCCCATTTAACACTTTATTTGTACTGTGTTGACAAACTGCTAATTGTGGCATTTGATCTTGTTCTTTCCTTCTGCTTTCTATTCTCTTTCCAGCAACCTTTACTTTATTCGTCATTAGTATTTTCCACTTTCACACTTTACAACATTACAAAGAAGCATGCATAAGTCAAAAGCTGAACTGCCATTTGTAAAGAACAGTACATCTAATAAACCCGCCCTGATTACAAAGCTGACACTAGCCCTGTAGCTTCTGCTGCTTAACACTTTAGCCTTAACTATTTTACACATGAACATAAATTGTATCATGTGATGACCTCTACCAGTCTTCCTGTAGGCAGTGGTGTGTCTGCAGTTCTGTGACGTCTTAGTGTTATAACAACATGTCTTCCTACATGATGGCAGGGCTGCCATCACTGGCTACTTGGTGTGTGCCATTCTTGTTGTTGCTGACTTCCTTTGCTAATAACTTGTCCTGTTACAACTTCTACTGTCGATGGGTTCCCCCATTCAACACTTTATTTATACTGTGTTAGACAAACTGCTAATTGTGGCATGTGATCTCATTCCTGATTTCATTCCTCACCTGCTAACACATTCCCAGCAGAGGGCGCTGCTTTCTGTAACAAGCTGACTTTGTTAACTCTGACATCAGCTTCTTCAGTCCCACATCTTATAGTAGCCTAGGTATCGGAAATTGATGGCTAGGTCAAGAGGCTGTTGCAGGTTCCTATTTCCTGATTGCAAGATGACAACCAGGTCATTGACACTATGTGGCCCTAATTTAGAAATTAGATTAGATTATTTGGAGAATGTAATTGCAACACACCACCATATTAAATTGATGGAAGAGTTTAATGAATCATCCCTGTTCATATCCATTCTACCGATGTAAAGTGATCTTATTCATGGTGTGGATGTCACCTGAAATACTCAGCATCATAAAACCTCAGCCACCAAGATGAGACTCGCTTTTACCCAACTCACACATTGATGTCAATTTGTCAAATTGTGCATTAGGGAATTCCAATCCTGGTTGGGAGGAGGGAGCGTAGGGAGAATGTTCTGACTAGGTTGTGTCTATGGCAGTGTGTGGCAGCTTCTCTGTGCCTGTGTTTGTAATGGCCTTCCATGAAGACATCCTACTGTCTGGGCTTTTTATAATTTGGATAGATCAGTGTGGTAATAGACACTTTAGATTTCCCACCGACCCTATATAAGGTGCAGAGGATCTGTTCTCAGCCTATTCTTCCTCTAGTGGAGGGGCAGTAAGAAGCAGGCACTTTACTACTGTGACTGTGAGGCCCCTGGGACTAGCCGATAACAGCTCAATTATTGAGTTCAGGGATTACCTGGTCCTGGTACCTCAGGCACTGCTAGGGGCATGTCTGGTATGGGGGATGGAAGCTTATGTGCATTAGAGGAATAGAGCAGGCTATGGAGCCCATGGCAGGTGTCCCTGTTTGGTCTTGGGTGTGAAAGTGTTTATTCAAAATGTGGAGAAAACATGGTCACCTACTATGATTCAAGAGGCCTTTTGACATTGTATTCCTTGAATTAGGTTGGGTCCAGTAGAGCTATATGTGTACCCTCCTAATTACCAACAATGCACACTACCATGTCACCAGGAGGAATGCTGACACAGCGAACCTTATAGGCACTTAAGCCTGTGGCAGACACAAGACTTCAGCCTGTGTCCCTGTGGACACAACCAGACACTCCCAAGACTCCTACACCAGACATCTTACTACCCCCTGAACCAGCTCTTATTGCCCCAGAGGCAGGTCAGTACTACTTGTATATTACCTGACAGTCCAATGGGGCGACCGCCTCTCTTAGGCCTTTTAATGAAAAAAGGAATGACTGTATACTTAAGTCAGCTGTCCATTGGGCTCAATACAAATGTGTAAGCCGTAAAGTTTGATTGATTGATTGATTGATTATTCCTTTATTTATCCTGTCAGACAGTGGAGCCAGGCCCCGTTAACGAATGGCAGCTCATGTTGTAGCATATGGAAGATGGATATCCACTATGTTACATAAAGTTGCCTTAAAGGCTAATTATATATTACAATTTCTTATAATGAGATAATATGATATACTGAGGTCTCATACCCACATTAGTGGGATTTGAGTCCCCAATACATCTTTCTCCCAGATGGTTATGGAGAAAAAAATAGAGATCATTTCTCTATAATACAAAGCATGAATTTATATGTTGGGCTGATGTTATTTGCCCATAGGATGATGTTATTTCCTTAATGGATGATGTTATTTCCATATAAAGTGGGATGATGGTGTTTCCCAAGGACTGTTGTCATTGTCCAAATTTTGAGTATGAACTTTTATGAGAAATTTCTTCCTAAGCTTGAGTGATGGGGTAGGGGGGTGTGAGTGACGAGAGACAACATTTTCTTTACAGTTTTTATGGAGGGGGGGGACCCAGTCGATCCTTGAACCTTTTCTTGTTCCAGCTCTGGAATTTTACATTTTCTATAATATTTCTTGTATCCTCTTTAAAGGAGTTCCAGAGCGAGGGTAATCTGAATTCTAGACTTTTCCTGTAAAAGGTTTTTTTTGGCCTTTTTATGATTAATAACTTGCCATCATGAGCTCTTGTCCTAATAGCTCTCCTATCAATCTAATTTTCATCTTGTGATAGAATGTAGGCAGATTGGCTTAAATGCATCTCTCTCCTATCAGCTAAGGTATTAACCTTCAACTTGGATAATAAAGGGGCCTCATGAAACTCTTCCTTATTATATGTGGTTTTTAAACCCCTATTAAATGCTGTCTGGAGGTTTTCCAGTATAGTTTTTGGAGCTACATCATAGAGAGTGTCACCATAATCTAGGCTGGGGAGTATCATATGCTTAAGTACCTTTTCACTAGCTGTAGTGCTAATTTTCCTCCTGTACCTCCTAAACATGTGTGTTTTGTTTGGCAATATGCATGCTATTGGATGGAGGACATTAGGGTCAATGTTAGTTCTTTAATTCTCATGTAGACATAAAATGATAACATTGGAGGTTCTTAATTAAAGCTCTTTGCAACGAGATGATATTAATATTTTAGTTAAATCTTTGATGATGATAGTCCAAGAACATATCTCAAAAGTCACTTTTATTGCTGTAGAGTTGAATGTTATCATCGTACATACAGGTGCTATGATAAACAGCAACCTATAACATAAATACAATACACCAAACCAAATCTAAAGAACAGGTGAATATATTTGGAAATTAGAATTAATAATCAGTATATCTGCAGTGCAGAACCAATGAACGAGGTATATTTGGGTTTGGCTTCTCATGCTAAGAGCCAGTAATGTGGTACCCAGAAGATGACTGTGTCTCTGGGGATGCCGCGATGCAGCATCATATTGTATAATGACACACAGGGGAGGAATGAAGGATTAACAGCCCCTGTAGGATGAGTGATCAAACAGCCCCCCCTGTTGCTTATTATACATAGCTAAAATCAGAGTTCAGATCTTATTGGCCATTGGTATTTACATCCATTGTCCATTAGTAGCATTTAGAAGGAATATGAAATCTATATCATCTGCCTCTGTACTATTATTGAGTCATTGAGAAAAGTTTGTCAAGTGGTGAAGTTATTTAAAAATATGTTGTGTTGCAATATCTAAACAGAGATAGAAATAGAGTTTGTTTGTACTTTTATCTTAAACAACGGTTATAGTGTGCACCTATTCTTGAAACTTTATGTTGTGGGGCAATATTTGTGGTGTTTGTTTCTCCCAGATGGATTCCATGTAGTATCCTCATAGTCTGGTTGTACTTATATTCACTGAGGAAATCCATGGACTTTGTTGACTGCCTCAGCACATACTGATGGCCATTGAATTGCAATCCTATCACATCATCAAACATGATTAAATTATTGTCTTTGGATGTGGTGCAAGAAGGTTTATCATGTTTAGGGAGTTTGTGGGAGTTTATCATAATCCTATCCTTATCCTTAGGCAAAGCTTCAGGGGCATGCAAATATGCTTTGTGTAAATTGGATTTGAGAAGGACTGTATTAAGTTACCTTTGCATACAAATGGGACCAAACATCATTTATATCTCTAGTAACCCATTATGACTCACAGTGTAATGGAGATTGACAGAGTAGGTACACCTTTTGCACTTATGTGAGGACCGTAACAATCAATGGCTGACCTTCTGCTTGGGGGGTGGGGGACTGTACGAAGCTATATCAATCAGGAACAATACACATGTATGTGTACAATAATCATCAATTAACTCCTCCTTCCTGTGTAAAAAAGTGAGGAAAGGGACATTAAAGGTTAGTATATAAAAATATTAGAGACCTATTTGTTTCATTATGTCCTCATGCTTTGCCCTACCATCTACCCATCTATCCGAAGACAGCCATGTATCCCAACTGTGCTCTTATTATAGGTGTCATTGATAAATCATCAATATAGATGACACCTTGTCAGTCATGTGCGCTACTATCAATACTGGTTGGCCTAGGGGTTTCATGAGAAGGAGATTGGCAGTGTTACCTGGCTACAAATTACCTGGAAACTTTATGAAATGATGACTTATGATTCAAAGTCCTCATGTTTCTCTCTGTTGCTAAACAAGCCACTCAGGGTGATTGATGCCACTATCAGTATACACCCAAATACCTCCAGTGCATTCCTTCTGCCATACAAATACCTACCAAAAAGGGTGACCTGAAGAATCAGACTGAACACTGTTTCAAGGTTTCCTATTATACCAATGTGCATAGGGCTTATCATTTGGCAAGAAGCGACTTGACACAGGATCCCTCCCCCAGTGCCAACCACATGTATAGAGACCAGTAAGATGGTGTAGGGGTCTGTGATCCACACTGGTTGTTCCAGGTACAAGCTCCAGATAAAGGACATTACTAACGCCACGCCGGAAGTAACAAAAACCAGCAGCTCTGGCTGTACCTTCTTCAGGTAAACACCGGCCAGAAGAATGTAGAAAGACTCAAATACAGCAGCAGCAACTAGAGCAAGGTACCCAAGCATGAGCCAGCTTGTGGCACTTATTGCTGCAGTGTGGTATAAAGTAGAGTTGTCTGCAGATTGGTTTGAGTAATTGTCTGCCAAATTTACTCCAGTTGAAATATCTGTTGCAGAAGCGATGAATTCTGGTGTAAATCCATGAGTGAAGTCCATCCAAGGCTGAATTAAGCAGATCATTCCTAGTATACACCCAAACATGCAGGTTGATACAATAATGTTATTTGTCTCATCAAACAATATCCTTGATATGACAGTTGTACTGATCATAACACACACAAGTTCAATAGACAAATGACTCAAAGGCACAAGGGATGCAGCCAGGAAAAGCAGACAGTTGTAGCCCACTGCGGAAATCCCCATCAGCAGAACATGAACATAGGACTCTCTCTGCAATGTAAGTTTTACTTTGTTGACACACATCAATAGTGCTGCAATAAACATCGTACCAATATATCGCAGGACACCAAGTTGGAAATCAGGCACTTCTCTGCCCAAGACCTGGACAGCTGCTTCAGATGAGACCCAGAGAATGCAGCAAAGCACCGCGAGGCCGTAGCCAAGCAAGGTCTGTTTAAGGTGGTTGTTCATAGTCCTGTTAAAAGATACACATTGATTTAGTCATATAAAATATATGTGGGGGCTTGTTAATGCTGAATGATCACCCTGACCCCATAGCCAGGTGTGCATGGCAGGGAGGGGGGATAGGGGCTTGTTAATGTTATCGACCACCCTGAACCCATAGCCATGTGAGCAGGGCAGGGACGGGGGGGGGGGCTTATTAATCCTAAACGACCACCCTGACCCCATAGCCAGGTGAGCAGGGCACGGATTGGGGGGGGGGGGCGCTTATTAATGCTTAATGAGCAACCTGACCCCATAGCCAGGTGAGCAGGGCAGGGAGGGGGGGGGGGGTTGTTAAGGATTAATGACCACTCTGAATCCATAGCCAGGTGAGAAAGACAGGGAGGGGAGATAGACATTAGTGTTTTTTAGCAAACTAACTTAGCTCATCATACGCAAATGTAGCATCGCTAAGTATGTAATACCTGTTAGCCAAGAGGTCTTCTGCAGAACCATCAGGCCATGGCCAGTTATTCAAAAAAAGTGGATAAGTGCATTGCATGTTTTATGAAATCTATGGTAATATCACTGGCTACATGTGTTCACAGCACCATCTGATACTCCCCCCTGGATTTAGAAAAAAAGAGCGTTAAAGATTTCACTACAAGCGTCAACCCCAAAGAACAGGCTCCTAAATTTACTAAGGCAGTCTTTAGATAGAAAATCTGCTGTTAACGTCACTTAGGATGTAAGTAGACAGACGAGAGGCCCTTGAAATCATGTTGGCTCTCAGTGGACACCAAAGGGCCCTTCAATTCACATAGGCTATAAGTTGACAGAAAAGGGCCCCTTTGATTCACTAAGACAGCCAGAGCCAGATAAGGACCCTTAAATTCTTAAAGATTGTCACTACCAGAAAAAAGGCCCCTAAAATCTTTTTGACATTGCCACATCTATAAAAGGGGCCCCTAAAATCAACAAGACTGTCAAAGGTAAATAATTGGCCTCTAAATTCACTATGACTATCACAGCAGAAAAAAAAGCCCCTTAATTCACCAAAACTATCACAGCCCAAAGAGGGGTCCTGAATTTACTGTCACAGCCAGAAAGATGGCCCCTATATTCACCCTAACTATACTATCTAGGAAAGGGGCCCCTCAATTCACTAGGACTGTTACAGCCAGAAAAAGTGCCCCTAAATTCACAAAGGAAACAAAGGGCCCATAAATTTACCAACTTAATGTGACTAGACACAAAATAGGCCCCTATATTGACTGAGAATGTCAATAGATAGAAACAGGGCCCCTTAATTCATTAAGGTTCTAAGGAGACAGAAAATGAGCCCTGGATTTTCTGTTTTTAGCACAGCTTAAATAGAGCATTTAAAGATAGCAACCCAATTCATAATGGATTACCAGATCCTTAAATGTAATAAGGCAATCATTAAACAGAAAAGGGGCCCTTAAATTCTCTAGGACTATCATAACCAGAAAAGGGGCCCCTAAATCTACTATGACTATGACAGCGAGAAAAGGGGCCCCTAAATTCACTAGGACTATCATAGCCAGAAAAGGGGCCCCCATGCCCACTAGGACTATCAGAACCAGAAAATGGGCCCCTAAATTCTCTATGCAAGTCAAAGAATAGTACCCATAATCCACTAGGACTATCATAGCCAGAAAGGGGCCCCTAAATCCACTATGACTATGTGAAACAGAAAACGGGCCCCTAAATTCACTAAGACTATGACAGTCAAAGAATAGGCATCTTTATCCACTGACACTATCATAGCCAGAAAAAGGGCCCCTAAATTGAATAGGGCTGCCACACCAAGAAAAGGGGCCCCTAAATGCACTATGATCATGACAGTCAAAGAATAGGCCCCTAAATCGACTAGGACTATAACAGCTAGAAGAGGTGTGAATAGGTTATGTCACTTGTTGAAGCTGAGGCCGCATTTCACTCGGCCTACGGCCTAACGGTCTCACCTATATCAACTAGGACTATCAGAACCAGAAAAAGGGCCCCTAAATTCTCGATGACAGTCAAAGAATAGTCCCCTTAATCCACTAGGACTATCATAGCCAGAAAGGGGCCCCTAAATTCACTATGACTATGTGAGCCAGAAAACGGGCCCCTAAATTCACTAAGACTATGACAGTCAAAGAATAGGCATCTAAATCCACTAAGACTCTCATAGCCAGAAAAGGGGCCCCTAAATTCACTAGGACTATGACAGCCAGAAAAGGGGCCCCTAAATCCACTATGACTATGACAGCCAGAAAAAGGGCCCCTAAATTGAATAGGGCTGCCACACCCAGAAAAGGGGCCCCTAAATGCACTATGATCATGACAGTCAAAGAATAGGCCCCTAAATCCACTAGGACTATAACAGCTAGAAGAGGTGTGAATAGGTTATGTCACTTATTGAAGCTGGGGCCGCATTTCACTCGGCCTACGGCCCAAGGTTCTCACCTTAAACTCGTGAAATAACCCAGTCAACAGACCAAAACTCATGACATTTTGTCTATATACAGCACCTGCCATGATTTAGAAATGATCCCCACTGGCCAGTTTAACCTGGACCGACCCTATAGTGACTGCATCCAGCACAGCTAGGGCACTAGGTGCGTTTGTGGATTGAAAAATTGGTCAGTGGTTCAGGCCTGATAATTCTAATTATCCAATTACATTTTAATTAAATTCCAACTGGGGGCTTGGGCTTATATCTATGTCTATCTATATCTACACATGTATAGGCCCTATCTAGATAGATAGGCCTACTGATAGATAGATAGATAGATAGATAGATAGATGGATAGATAGATAGATCTACACATATATACAGCTACATATATCTACAGCTATATATATATATATATAATCTTTATATATGTGTAGGTCTATACATATTTATATTAGATATGTATACATATATGTCAATATATATATATATATATATATATATATATATATATATATATATATATATTAATGAGCGAGCTTGATGACTATAGAAATATGACATAGACATGGATGACAAAGACATGGATACACTTTTGCCTAAATTCCTGATATAGATTCTGAACAAGATAAGGCCTCTTTATTACAAAAAGAAAAAATTGACCGTTTCCACCGACCGGCTACCGCAAACTGACCGAGAGCTGGGCAGAAGGGAGTGGGGCCAGCTTGGGTGCCCCCTAGTATGAGAATAGCAAACCAGCATTTGCCGCCGCTTGATAATAAATAGACAGAGCTGCACGCTAAAGTGACTGAGTTAGTGGTTATTGCACGAGTGGTGCCTGGCCCATATTGCACGCTGGCCGTAGGCCTAGTGCAATGCGGGCCAGGCACCAAAAGTGCAATAACCACTGACAAGTTGACTTTTGAGTGACGCTCGGTATTTATTTCAGGGTTTATCGATCTAAACTAGATATATAGACAGTCTACAACGTTTTTTTACTTCCACCGTGTTTGTTTACTTCCGTCGGCCGCCATTTTGAATTCCGTGCAGGTCACGTTACCTTCAGGAGCGTGAAATACGGGCAGAGCGTGAAATACGCCCTAGGGATATTTCACGCTCCCCTCACATACGGCACTCCCATAGCTTTAACCTTGATATTCACCATGAAATAAATAGACAAAGGTGCACGAGTTTTAGTCTGTTGACTGGGTTATTTCACGAGTTGACCTTGGGCAGTATTTCACGAGGCCGTAGGCCAAGTGAAATACGGCCCAAGGGTCAACAAGTGAAATAACCCAGTCAACAGACTGAAATAAGTGTACCTTTGTGTTTATTTTTTATGATTTTTGATTGAATCTACCAAAATTATGATAGGGGGAGCCTAAATTAGCTTATTTCCATCCCGTTTCTACCCCGTTCAAATGTAAACAAACCGCCATTTTGATGACGTCATAGGGTCGTGTAATACGGCCATGGGTTATTTAACAGGGGGTGTGTAATACGGCACTCCTTGGTTAAATCAATGAGACAGTCGTATTTGATAAAAAATAAATTATTGTTATCCGGTCAGATCAGATATCATACATATGACTGTGTAGGCCTATATGACAGATGTGAGAACTTACAATGAACTGGATTATGCTTTTATCCTATGGAGAGACAATCACAGCTTAGAAAAGAGAAAATAAGGAAAGTCTCTCTTAACTGCGATGACTCCCCTGAATTTGATATAGCATTATACATACCCTTTATACCTCTAAGATGTGTTGGAGTACTGCGAGTGTAGCTACATGTGGAGTGGCAGTCTAATCCTTGTAAGGGCTCTAACTAGGTCGTGGTTGAGTGAAATAGGTCGGTAGTCCTACACTAATTAAAAACATACACCCACATTTGGACCAAGCAAAAAAAATGTTGTGTTCAGGTAACCGGACCTACACTATTGTTTTGGCCTAACCCTAATCTTTTTCTCTTTTTTTCTGGTTTATCTTGGTGTCAAGTACTTAATGACCTATGGAGCATTTAGATTTATCGCTTGTCTTGGATAAGAGGGAAGGAATGCCACATTGTTGTGTCTTGTACAGTCTGTAGCCGATAATCAGAATATTCAGAACATAAATACTGCTAATTAGCCTATTTAATTGGCAGGTACATATATAACAGTGACAATCAGCATGAAAATTAGTAAAGGGACACATATTCAAAGAAAATATGTTAAAAGAGAAATATTGGACCTACCTACCACGTTACCTGAACACAAGTTAATTTTTTGTTTGGCCTTATCTATATCAACAATGGCTAGATTGTTGTGTATCTGAGGTACAATACTGGCTCCACTGCTTTTGGTTACATTGCTGCAGACTAAACGCATAGCCTGGCTGTTCCTGATTGGGGAATGTTAAGGTTTCAGGTTTACAAGTTAAGATATCAGGAAGCAATCCCTACACCATTCTGGTCAGAAGTCAAGCAGTGATGTAGAAATTGTCTGCAATCACCATGCACATTGGATAGGAATACAGTGAGTCCGCCCTTCTAGCCCTGAATCCCTACTGAGATAGATGCTGAGTGACACATGCATGGACACACACAATGGAACCTCCCAGTCTGATTCTGTGATGGTCTGGATCTATAGTAATGTTACCTGCACATGAGATGTATGTAGCTCCATTTGAATATTTCAGAGTGTTAGATTTAAATGCCTTCAGAGAAAAAATAAAGAGAGTTGTTGGACTTGCAATGAAATATTCTACCTGCTGTTATGGTAAATCTGTGAAACTGAGTATTTTTCCTGCTGGTTCCTGAGTTGTAAATAATCATCCCAGGACGGGTACCATAGTATTCAGTAGTTCCTAAGGACAGCATACTGCATTAACTTGGTATACCCATTGTCATCAATCATGATGCATGACCATAGCACTGACCAGTAACTTATAAGTGCTGCATTTATGTATCATGCAGAGTCCATGGGGTGATACATTCCTGAGGGCAGGCATGACACACCTATTTGTATCATAGTGAAAGATGTTGCCTTAAAGCAAAATGCTGTCTGTGAAGTGTTAATAAAGACTGCCATTTAGAAAAGATGCAGAAAATTCCATCTCAAGTTTGAAAGCTGCGTGCCGAGATGTGATTTGACATGTTGGATAGGGTAAGGGGAGCAATACGTCACAGAGGTATGAAATCTAGAAAGCCGTAAATTGTCAGCATTTGAAGGGCATAGGGCCTCTGATTCTATCCCTCCCTTGGCTGGTCTAGTTCTAATGTTCATTCAATTATTTGCTGAATCCCTCTTGTCCTTTTTCTCTCTCTTTGTATCTTCATTTATCTCTTCCTTCATTGATTTCTAGTCCTGCCTCCAACCTGGGATCCTCTATTTATCTTCATAATTCATACAATAGACACAAAAGCCATTCCAACAGTACTTCATTTTGAAGATAACGGCAAATTCTATATTCATGATCTCATCTCACCCAGAAACTGTAAACAATAGCCAATACAAGTCCTTCCTTGCGCTCGATTTATCTTTCAAAAGCTTATCTGTTTGTGCCACATTCCCAACCAAGGCACAGCCAACAATAGGGAAGCAGTACATTTATAAAACATATTTCAATTCAATTGTATTCCTCTCAAGAGAAGCTCACAATGGGCATAGAGGTTGTTTGTGACTGCAGTTGGCACAAGGGTCTAATTTCAGTACCATGATGTGACTAGCTACAAGGGATGCTGGTGGTTCTACCCAAAAGGGTTGGCATGATGCCTAAATGCAGCACTGGCAAATTGGTCACCAGGACTGCATTCATGCATCAGGACTATAACAGGGCATCATGCATGTCTTACAGGTTCAGCTTTGGGTCTAATTTGGTGCAGTGTGATGCTGTCAACATGTCCTGGTGTTACCAGGGATTACTGACTCCCATGGACCTTTATATCACATTCAATATATGGCCTCTACCAGGTCCGGGAAAGGAAGGGAAACCCTCCCCAGAGCCATAATTTACACCAGTGTCAATTTTCACAACACAGGTAGGTGTGAAAACACTGCAGGCCCAGAATTAGCAACCGTTTTGCTTGTAGCATAAACACTACAGGGCTAAAATTAGCAATGGTTTTCTTATAACGCTTTCGCTGAATTTTCTATCAATTTGCTGTTAAATGTATATATCTGTAGTGGTTCGGAATCTCAGAAAGAGAACAAGAACGTCAGTTTCCAAGTGCGAAGTAGAAAGCGTGGTTTATTCAACGTATCCCTATTACAATTGAATCTAGTCTTAACCCGAAGGGTAAGACGAAGCAGTCCTGGTTCAATCTAGCGATTGGGGTAGGGTAATGCGGGGAGTCAGCCGGGCCTGCACTGACTGGCGACTATACGAGGAGGGGAGGTTTATATACCCCCTTTGGATGTGAAATGAACATGGTCACGTGTCGGTTGGCTCCCGCCTGAAACGTGGTGCGCAGTACCCGAGAGAGGACAGTCGCCCCCTCTGGGATACCGCCCACACTAACGCCAGGCGGGAACAACCCGATTTTAATCCTCCTCGGTCACCTGGATATAAATGATTACCGTAGTAAACCCCTACACTACCCCCCCTAGACAACACTAGGTGTGGTAAAAACCTGAGAAGTAGACTCATAATAAAATAGTTTGACAACCAGAAGTAGTTTGTCTACATACTATACACAAAGGGTTTTACTACCATTAGTCATATGTAATATATGATGAACAATATTAATGGAATTAAGGCATTACACTGTCATAGAAACCTCATGATATGATTTTTACGTTAAGTAGTACCCGAAGTAGTTACTAACAGTTTGTAACTATCTTCTGATAGGAAATACATATATAGTCCTGATAAGGACCTTTAAAAATATAAACGGCAAGTGTACCAATTCCGAAGAATTATTACCAGTCCTAAAAAGGACTCACAAGCCTAAAAAAAAAAAAAAAAAAATTACATAGGGATACATGATAACTTTTCTCCGCACCAGAATCAAAATTTTCATCACCTCCGTTTTCCATAACAAAATATATATACAACTAGATATACATACTCTTATTTACACCCACCCGAAGTGGTTAACGTTTGAACACAGTCATGGTTTATACAGATCTTTGGTATTATCCTGAGTATCATAAACTATCGTAGTGTATCAGCACCATAAATATATATTAGTAACATGGACGAGAATGTACGTTTTTAATAAATAATCTGGAACTGCAGCGGTATACTGCAGAACCTCACAAAAAGTGCTATGTTGACTTTATAAGAAGTCGGAAAATGGGCTGATCTCCGGATCTGCTTCGGGAAGAGTACGCGAGGTGCTCTCCTCTTCATCTTGGACGACTGAGTGAGTTGCTCTCCTCTTCATCTTGGACGACTGAGTGAGGTGCTCTCCTCTTCATCTTGGACGACTGAGTGAGGTGCTCTCCCCTTCGGGTCTACCAGCAAATGGTAGACTTCTGTAGGTGCGATGTATGTTAAAACGTTTACATATGTGGAAATATTATTAACACTTGGTATAGATATCATTACCTCAGAACCTAAAGGTTCCTTTAATATGAAGGGATAGTCCCTTCATATTCACCTTCAGCTTCCGTAGCCGAAGAGTTCCTGAAACAACTACAGCTGTATTCAGTTATCCCGAAGGAGCTTTGTTTCAGCCTTCGGGTACCTCCTTCTTTTGGATGGCATCTTTCAGCTGATCCATGCTCCCATCCCAGTCCGAGAATTTCATCCCGAGGCAAATTTTAAATTTGGCCTTCATCTCCCGGATTTCTTCCTGGAGCTCCTTACACTCCTCTCGGACTGTAGCTTCCAGCACAGCGGCTTTGTCGCGCTGTGCTTCCAAGAACCTGGTCTTGGTAACTACCTCATCGGCAGTGTCCTTCTGAAGGCTCTCCTTTTCCTTCCGGTGACACTTCCTCACCCCTTCTATGAAGTGTTGTACCACCCTCTTGTGGTAATCCTCAGCCATCACCCGCTGTTCCTTCTGGAAGTCATCCAGAATCTCCTGTCCTATCTGATTGGACAGCGGAGCATCCTTAGGAAAGTAGGATGCTATCGGCGTTACATTAAGAGTGGCCGCAGGCTTCTCCTTCTTGGGTTTGACCTCCTGTGTTTTAACAGGAGGATCCATGGTTGGTTTCCCAACCTCAGTCGGCTTCCCTGGTGGTGGAGCCGGCTTATGGGGTGGTATCGCCGGAGCTGGTACTGGACCTTTCAGTGGCGGAGGAGGAGGTCTCATAGCCTCCCCCTCCGGCCCAGTGATCCGGTGAGCAGGCTTGAATGCCTTGTGTGATGGCGGCTGTTGTTGGTGCCGCGAAGCATCCCTACTGGCATGCTTTAACACCTGCTGGTGTATTCCTGTAGGAGCGGATGGTTCCGTCCGTCCCGAAGCAGATGAAGGTCTGCTTGTCGGGCCTCCTCGGTAACCGGCGTCGGGTAGGACACCTCCCTGGGCAGACGAGGTGGACGCCACATGTCGCACCAAGTCGTACCAGGTCCGGGAGGGTTCCTCCCCAGGACTCCTGCGTCCCCGTCGGGCCAGTTCCCTATCAACCTCCCTCTGGCGAGAGATTTCATTCTCGCGCCTTCGGGTGTCTTGGGGGGTCTGGCCGAGCGTCCATCTCCGGATAGTCAGTATGTCTATCCGCAGATGCCTCATAGCTACGACCACTATGAGAGGACTCCGTGTAATAACGGGAGTCAATCTCCTCAAGGCTGAGGGTCCCTCCTCTTCTTACGTGAGTAGCCGGGCTGGTGGACCGAGACCGTCCCCGATCACCTTTCGGCTGCTCCCCCCGACCCCGGTAGTAGTCCCTCGGGTCGGGTTCTCTCCCACCTCTCCCCCGGCCTCGATTGGCAGACCGACGGAACATCTCGGGTGGGTATTGGTCCGGATCCAAATCAAACTTCCGTGAACCCGGGACCTTCGCAAACCTAGCTACTGTGAGCTTCGATTTGCTTTCTGCTACCTCGCAGAAATACGCCTTAGAAGAATTAAGGCTCTTCGGATCCTTCTTCAGGACATCTCTGAACGCGTCTATTACGCGTTCATGCAGGGCCATTACCTTGGCTCTGGCCTCACCACCTCCAATATTATGGAGCATGGTCATGTGCTTTATCAATCGTCCACGCCTAGGATGCAGGTGACCCGAACAGGTAGTAGTACCTGCCCCCTCCGGATCGCACTGGTACACCATATAGTGATGGGTGTGGTTTTCCACTAAGTGGCGCAGGTACCTCGCCCTAGTGGCGAAGGACACCTGTAATTCCAGAGATGACTGGCATTTCTGGAATGGACACTGAAGGTGGTCCCTGTCCCAATGTCGGACAGCCCAGCGGATCTTTGCCTTCTGATCCCTGGTATAATAGGTCTCTGGGAAGAAATCTATTTTCTTAAGCCAGTCCTCGTAGAACTCGCTCACGAGAGGATCCCTTTGGGTCGCTCTGCACCAATCCTCATCGTCGGATTTCCCATTTAAATTGATTACGGGCGGGATGGAGAAACGCCCCGATCCTTTTGCGCATTCCCCCCAGTAGGAGGGAATGAATCCCTGAAATCCACCTCTGGCGTTATTCCAGATGTGTTTTTCCAGGGCAGTACCCGACTCGCTCCCCGAGCTGGCGTCGGACTGATGTCCAGCAGCCACCTTCGGGTCGGGTGTCGGGTCGGTTTGGGTGACTGTGGTCACTGGGTCCTTCGTCTCGGAAGGAGATTTTGGAGCCGCAATGTCCATATCGTCCTCCCCTGTAGCAGACTTCCCTTGGGAAGTACTGCTCGTATCAGATTTATCCAATACTGACCCATCGGTCACAATCCGCTGGGCGTCTGGTACTCTCTTTAACCGGGCTGCTTCATTCCTCAAGGCTTGGCGACCCCGAGGCTGGACAAAAGGGGATTCACCTTTTGTAACTACCACAGTCCGGATATCCTGACCGTGGGGACTGCTAGTGCGCGTTGCAGGGTCACCCCTTCGGATGTCCCTGCTGGCTTTAGCTGCAGCCTTCTCCTCTGCCTGAGTCAAACTCTTAGTCCGAGTCTTGACCATTTCCTCCACCGTCTCGATGATGGCCTCGTGACGGCTGAGGTCCTTCTCCGCCATGATTGTTTTCATGCGGTTATAGTCTATCTGATAGACCTCGTAGGATAAGTTGGACCGTATTAAGTCCCTATATCCTTCAACCGATCTCGGTTCCAACATCCCTACCGGGTTGTATCTGCGGTAGCAACCTACCGCGAGGGTAGTGGCGCCGAATGCCCCACACGAAGTGTCATCCGAGATGGGTGTCATCCGAGGCACACACATCCCGACGTCAGCCATCTCGGCGTCAAACAAGCCCTTCCGAAGTGCTTTACACACTCGGAGGCCTTGTTGTAGATTTTCCCAGGTGGCAAACCACTCTGGGGGCATGATGCGGAGAGCTCCCGCATCAATAAATTCTTGCAACATATCCACTATGTCGTTAGGGATAGGTCTGGCTAGGCCTATCTCCGTGGCGCACATCACGTCTGGATGGAGATTCATCTCCCTTCCATCGTAACAACTTTTATCAGTTGTCTTCACCAGGCTAGCTGGCTTCTCATCCTTCGGGTGGTTATCCGGGTTGATGTTCGGATTATCACACCTATCCCACGTATCCTTCAGATGTTGGGCCTCCTCCTGCTCTATTTTTAGAGCAAGAAGACGATCTTTTTCATGAAGACTCCTTCGTTCAGCCTCAGTGAGGGCTGATTCAGACGTGGATACATCCATGTCTTCCTCTCCTCGGAGCACCAACCCTGTCTTCGTGGGGCAAATCGGCCATGTTGTGTGGCCGTTCCCCTCCGCCCAACTCGAGCTGCCGTGAGGCCATGCTGGGTTGGGCGCTCTTATTTATACTAAATAAGAGTCCTAACTATTACTACAGGTCTTTGTGGAGGACCTGTTCTCCTTTTGAAACGTATTCACCTACTTTTGACGCTTGAATTCGGTTCTTATTAGATCCTCCTCGTTGGCCAGCACCCGGTGCCGGCGAAGATTCGAAATCTAATGAACCAAAACGACCTCTTTGCGCAGAGGTCACGCGCATCCACGCGCGTCTCGGGCCCTCCGCGAGACTGCCCTAACTAGGTCACTCATTGACCCAGTTCTTTTCCCGCGCCCGCAGGGCGCCGGTGCTTTTTATTATAAACAGGTGCTTCGGGTAGTAGCCGAACCATTCGCAACCAACAGCTCTGCTGGAGTATTAGTGAGGTTTTTATGGGAAGCATGCCCGCAAACCCACCGGATTATCCGCTCACCACCCACTGGTACCCTGCTGGGGGGTTTACACGCTCCATACCCGGTCACTCGTGTATATTCCAACATTTAACAGATGACAACACAAAACAATTTCTCGGAAAAAGAGGAAATAAATTTATAATTTTTCCCGCCAGGAATTTCTTCCCTCCCTCTCCTAACATAGTACAGGACAACACACTCGTTGTGTACTAGCTTAGGTTACCGCAGCCCTTTCTATCAGGCGGGGACTGCGTCGGGTACCTCCCATGGGTATTTTCTTTGACCTAGCTCCCGAAGGCGCCTTTTCAGAGGCAGGGTTAGCCGTCCCCTTTCTCTTCCGCCTAGGTTTGCTTACAGCTAGCGAGACTTTTTCCTTCTTCTGCACCTTCGGATCACTGCCCCCCAACTTCCTAGGCCTTCCTCGGCCACGTTTCGGGGTTATTTGATCCATTTTCCTGCTCTTTACTTCTTGGAGTAATTCATCTACTCCTAACCCATACGTTTCTGTGGTCAGATCCCTCCCCTTCCAGGGACGGAGCCGAGCCACGTTGGATTTATAGATCCGCCCAATTAAGGATCTAATCATGACAGTACAGTCACTTACTACTCTAGTCACTACAAATGGACCATCCCAGTTGCTTGCCAATTTTAAATTGGATAGAGGTTCGTGTAGTCTTACTACTTGATCCCCTACCTTGAACCGACGGACTTTTAGTCCATGGTCATAACCAGTCTTCTGCCATTTCGCGTTCTTTTGTAACTCCGTTCTAACAAGTTCGTATGCGAATTTGAACTGGTCTCTTAGTGATTCCACAAACATCACGTGACAGGGTGCGTCGGGATTCAACCCGACCACTCCAAAAACAAGATCGGCTGGCATGATCATGTCTTCCCCAAACACTAATAAGTTTGGGGTGCAATTGGTGCTTTTATGAACAGTGCTGTTGTATGCATGGCATACATATTCACATTGTTCATCCCAATCAGTCATACTTTCATTCACCAAGGGTTTCAGAACCTGAATCAGCGTTCTGTTGAACCTTTCCACCATCCCATCACTCTGGGGTCGGTAAGGATTGGTTCGGGTCTTACAGATGGCTAACCCATGGCACATTTCCTGCCATAGATCCGACTCAAATTCCCGGCCTTGGTCACTATGCATCATCAGAGGCACTCCTAGGTGTAATACCCAACCTTTCACAAAGGCCTTCGCACAGGTCGCTGCTTTGTGATCGGGTAAGGGGAACACCCGCGTGTACTTAGTATAGTAGTCAGTGACTACCATCATACACGTGTTACCATCAGGGGTTGTTTTAAAACCACTGATGATGTCGATTGCTATTCTCGCAAACCTAACTCCGAACAGTTCCTGGGACAAGGGCATTTTACCCATCCCAGGGCCGGGTTTATTTTTACAGCAATCGGGACACGTGGCGATCCAACGTAATAAGTCAGTGCTCATTCCTGGCCAGTAGTATCTTCGGGACAGTCGTTCTAATGAACGTTTCTTCCCAAAGTGACCACTGGTCATATGACCATGACAATAATACATCAAATCCCTCCTCATACCGGAGGGGATCACTACCTGTCTGATCCTTCTTCCCGAAGGATTGATCTTCCATCTATGTAGAACACCTTCGGATACTTCAAGCTCTGTCCATTGGGCTAAAAATCTCCTCATCTCTCTATTTTCTAGCGAGATTTCAGGTCGAACAGGTTTGATCCCTTTAGGAATCAACCCGAGCAACCTCCCCACGTTCGGGTCCTTCTCCTGGAACCTTCTGATAGTCTCCATAGACCATTGAAGGATACCAGTTCCCCTGGATTCCAGTGGCAACCGGACTCCAGCTAGGACCGCCCCGTGGGCTCCACAATCATCACATTTCTCATTTCCACAACTCCTGATGGGTCGGCGGGACAGTGCATCAGCATTTACATGCTTCACACCTGGTCGGTGTTGGATCTGCTTCTGTTCCAACCCGAACTCTGATAAGTGTGCTAACCACCGACCTATCATGCCTTCAGCATCCTTAAAATTAAGTAACCACCTCAAGGAGGAATGGTCAGTCCTCAGCGTGAAATCTGAGCCCCACAAAAAATGTTTATATTTCTTTGTGTAAACAATCACTGCCAAGAGTTCCCTCTTGGTGGTACAGTAATTCCTCTGTGACTTGTTCATGGTGTTGCTAGCAAAAGCAATGGGAACTTCCTTTCCGTCTTGGACCTGACTCAAAGCAGCTCCAATGCTCTCATTGCTGGCATCAGTATCCAGGATGAAATGACCGGCGGCTGTCGGATATTTCAACACTGGTGTTTCAACAAAGAGTCTTTTGATGGATTCAAACGACTCGTCTTGCTCTTTTCCCCATGGAAAAACTTCCTTACGCCTACCAGGTGTCCAATGAGACAGTGACTGGATAGGATAGCTCACCTGGGCATAGCCTGGTAAGAAATCTCGATAATACGAGCAGAACCCGAGGAATGAACGGACATCCTTGGGACACCTGGGTTTTTCCCACTCCGTCACACTTCGGATCTTCTCCGGGTCTGCTTTCACCCCCTGTGTGGAAATGATTCTTCCCAGATAATTAATATCTTTCTTAAACAACTGACATTTCTTAGGTTTTAATTTCAACCCATTACTCATTATCCTCTGGAGGACTTCTTCCAGGTTGTCTAGACAACCTTGGAATGTTTTTCCGAAGATAATGACGTCATCTAGATAAACTAGACATTTCTTCCATAGTAGATCGCTCAGTAATGTCTCCATCATGGCCTCGAAGGTGGCTGGCGCATTGCACAACCCGAAGGGCATGACGTTGTACTGGAACAATCCTACATGGCTAGAGAAGGCCGTCTTCTCCATGTCGGCAGGCTTCATTCCGACCTGCCAGTACCCAGACTGTAAGTCTATGGTACAGTACCATTCATTCCCTCCTAGTGAGTCAATGGTTTCATCAATCCTCGGTAGAGGATATGAGTTCTTCTTTGTCATCCCATTCAGTTTCCTGTAGTCAATACAGAACCGTATGGTCCCATCTTTTTTGGTGACCATACAGACTGGACTGCTCCAGGGGCTGGAACTGGGTACAATAACATGATCCTTAATCATCTTATTGATCTCAGTTTCTGCTACCTCCTTCTTCTTCAGAGGTAGCCGACGGTAAGGAATTTTAAAGGGGGAACTTTCCCCCACGTCAATTCCGTGTAGGACTTTATCAGTTCGTCCTAAGGGTTCTCCTGGGAACGCGAAGGCCCTTCGGCAACGTTTTAACATTACCCGAAGGTCCTTCTGCTCCTTCGGATCTAGTTCCGAAGCATCTAGAATTAGCTTTTCTAATTCCTCTTCGATTACGGCCGTACCCGGCGGCTCTTCGGATGGCAACCCCAGAAGGCTGCTGGTGACCGCCTCCGCGAGTACCACACTGCCTACTTTAGCGCCTTTCTGGAGATATACCATATGAACACCAGGATTGGAAATGGGGACAAGGGTCCATTGGGCATTTCCCACCAACGTATCAGCAGATTCCAACCCGAGGGATTGGAGATAAGCTACGTCGGGTTCCATGACCCCGGCCCTTCCTCTTAGTTCAGAGGAAGCGCTTATTAACACATCACATGTGGTTCCCGGTGGAAGTTTCACCGTCTGTGCGACACTTGCTACACTACTGATAACTCTCAGCACACATTGTGCTTTGATATTATAGGGACTCTGTATGGACAATTCACCTGTCTTCGGGTTCAACATCATCCCGAACAGGTCGGCAAAGTCCATCCCTATAATGCCATCATCCTCGATCTCAGCAATGGTTGGGGAGAATACAAACTCCTTCCCCACCACCGAGATACACAGGAAAGTACGTCCAAACGTCCGCAATCTGCTACCGTCGGCTGTGCACGCATTTACCCTCATTTTAAGGTCATCATTTGTGCCCAGCAGAAGAGTGTAGAACCTCCGAGAGATGATGGAGTGGCTGGCTCCAGTATCTATCAGAAATTCCCCGACTCTACCCTTCACAGAAGCGGCTAAATACCACCTTTTTCCTCCATTCAATGAAGGGTTACTAGTGAACTTCTGTAAGTCACTCTCAGTACCTAGATCTAATCCACGCCCTCTTATGTATTCCAGGCAAGGGTGATCTAGGGGGAGCCTGGTTCCACAAACCATTGCACTATACTCCTCCGCATCAGCACCGGGTTTCCCCGACTCACTTCCCGAATGTATGACTGGAATGCTGATGGCCCCGGCCCCAGGGTTCCCAAGCTGCGCCTGCTTGTCCCCCATATGTCCGGGCGTCACTACTGAGTGTGAACTTACTCCCGTTCCGTCAGGAGTATCATGGCATATTTCCTTCGGGATCTCTGAGTCGCCTTCCTCAGGGATCCCCTTTAATTTTCCGAGTTCTTTCCGGAGAATCGCATCACAGGTTTCTCAGCTGTGCATGAGGAGGCGTAATGCCCCTTCTCCTGACATCTGTAGCATGTTACAGTACTCAGTTCGGGTTTAACCCTCCTTTCCTCTTTCTTATCAAACATCGCCATCATACGCTGCATCATGGCTTCTACCAATCCGAGGGACTGGTCAGGCTCCGATTTCTTCGGAACATTGGGTTCTGGTGGACCCGAGGGAGGTTTGGAAGGGATTTTTGAATTGTCCCCTGGAGGTTTCTCTGGCTTTTTGCTAGAGGATGATTTGTCAAAAGGTTTCCGCCTTTTGTTATCACCGGACTTTTTGTCCCGGCGCTTCCCACTGAAGGCTACCGCCCCAATGGTCTCCTCTCCTTCGGTATCCTCACCCGAGGATCCCCCGCTGCTACTATAGTCAACTACCGCTGACGTTCGGGATTGGTTGGGCACCAATCCGGCAAGAAGAACTTTCTTCTTCTCATAAGCATCTATGGCTAAAAATAGATCGGCTAGGGAGGAATCGCTTTTCCAAGCTTTTCTGGTTAGTTCCTGATGATCAGGGTCGCTCAGTCCGCTAATAAACCGGACAAAGAGAGTCTCGATATAGTAATCGGCGTCTCTGGCCCATTCGGGTCTTGCCTGATGCAGAATCCGTTGAAGCTCTAGACCATATATCTTTGGGGACTCTTTTGGTTTCTGGGTTCGTCCCTTGAAGACCAACCAGTGATCCACGGTCACCAGGTTCCCAAAGATATATACAGCAGTACTTTCGAGCTGATCATATGTACCCGAAGGGCCATATGTACTTCTCCATTGGGAGACTGCTGACTTACCTGGCCCATCATTTAGCCAGATCACGAAGGCTCCTAATGAGTCTTCTTTAGACCACCCATTGTATTTGCAGTCATCCACAAATATTTGGTATTCATCTTTCCAGGGTCCTTTCCCTTTGTAGGATTTAGTGATCCGGGCGGTCCGTCGGGCACCCCTGGTGACCCCTTCTATCAGCTGATCTGATAGATTCCGGCTCCAGTCCATTATTTCAGTGGCATCTTGTCCCCGGCTATAGCTATCTAAGCCAAGGCTCTTGATACAAGGATCAGTATCATAAACCTGTCTCAATCCGGGAGCCATTGAGGTTCTTCGGGTCAATGGTCGGACTGGAGAGACTGGTTCGCAACCGGGAAACCGGGTAGGTCGAGGGCGAGAAGTGGTACCCGGATAAGGGGGAACACTCCCGGTGGTTGTTTGGTCATGGGTTTGGGGTCTAGGCCGACTTCCCTGACCATTTGTGGGTCTATCAGGACTATCAGTACGGGGGTACTGTCGGTTCTGATCCCTAGACCATCCAGCAGAAGGTCCTTCCACTGCTCTCCTGCCTCGGGTTGCATGCCCCCGGGTTTGATTTCCCGGAGTTCTCCCTTCTGGGGTCTCTGCCTCCTGGTTATGATGAAAAATCAGGTCACCCCAATTATCATAACCATACCACCCCCCCTGTTGATCCTCATGGGTGGTGGTGTTCTTGCTCGTACCCGAAGGGGGTGGAACAGCTCCATACTGAGATGGACTATCCCCAGCGAAGGGGTTCAAGGTGTCATAACTATCGACTCCCGGCGCACTTCCCGCGGAATATGCCGTCGGATCGATGGTTACCGAAGGTCCCGTCGGAGCAGGGGGAGCAGATGTATAGTAGACATCTTTCTCTACCTGTCCTCCGGAAGGGTATCGGGTGGCGGGCTTTAGAACTCCTTGGAGTGGAGGGTTCTCCACTCCTTCCCCAGGGGTGAGGGTCACCTCTGGGTCAGGTACCTTCTGGTTACCTAGGTAGAGTTCCAACTCTACTCGTCTAGCTTCCAGTATAGATACCGCCTTCATGCCCTCTAGTTTCTTCTGATCTAACTCTTCGTTTGCTTCTAGGATAGCGGTTCTTACTGCCTCATTGTCTTCCACCTGCTGGTTGCGAGCGTCCTTGGCGGCGTGCCATTCCCTAGAGTATCTTTCTAGGTCCGCCTGATACTGTTGTTGACAGGCATAAGACTTCCGGTTAGCTTGACCTAACTCGGATAATCTTTTCTTTTCCGCTTTCAGGGTTTCCTGATTTTTCTCCATCTGGTCTTTCACCAGTTGGTTGTCACGGGTCAACTGATCCGTTCTCCACTCCATATCCTGATGGACCTGTCTACTCTCTAGGATGTACCTATTCCTTTCAGAGATCAACGAAACCAATTCGTCGTGCAGAGCATCGTACTGCTTGTTCATTTCTTCCTTGTTCCGGTGATCGTTGTCCCGGTCCAAGGTGTCGTCCTGATCAAGATCAGGTTGGGTCCCGACGATGGGACCTCCTTCGGGTACGACCCGAAGGGGTTGTGGCGGTATTTCTAATACCGTCGGGTCCAGAAATGAGCCCTTCTGGTTCGCCCTTTTCTTTCCTCCGGGAAAGAAAACGGAGTCAGTCGTGTTGAACAAAGAACGCCCAGTGTTCAACATGATTTGGCCCTGAGTGGCAATGAAGTTCGGTGTGAACCCCCTCGCTTCCTCCGGTTCCATCTGGTCCACTCGGGTGGACTCCAGTTCTCCTTCTTCCAAAGTCGCTCCTGGATTTAAAGCTCCTTCGGTTTCACGCATGAAACCCTCGAAGCTGGTCGGAACAACTGGGTTGTTCCGCTCCGGGACGTTACCGTCCCCATACTCTCCTACTCCGGCCAGGTTCACCTGACTGCTACTCGAAACTGATCCTGGTCACGGCACCAGTGTAGTGGTTCGGAATCTCAGAAAGAGAACAAGAACGTCAGTTTCCAAGTGCGAAGTAGAAAGCGTGGTTTATTCAACGTATCCCTATTACAATTGAATCTAGTCTTAACCCGAAGGGTAAGACGAAGCAGTCCTGGTTCAATCTAGCGATTGGGGTAGGGTAATGCGGGGAGTCAGCCGGGCCTGCACTGACTGGCGACTATACGAGGAGGGGAGGTTTATATACCCCCTTTGGATGTGAAATGAACATGGTCACGTGTCGGTTGGCTCCCGCCTGAAACGTGGTGCGCAGTACCCGAGAGAGGACAGTCGCCCCCTCTGGGATACCGCCCACACTAACGCCAGGCGGGAACAACCCGATTTTAATCCTCCTCGGTCACCTGGATATAAATGATTACCGTAGTAAACCCCTACATATCCCATAAGATAGATTAGTGTATGCTCTTGAATCATACATGGGGAATAGTGAATCATACATGGGATTGCCATGAAATCACATATAAATAAGCCTTTTCTATAGACTTTTTCTCTGTGCTCCTCCACTTCACCCAGTAGGCAGTGAGCCCTGCAGTGTTTTCACACCTACCTGCGTTGTGAAAATTAACACTGGTGTAAATAATGGCTCTAAGGAGGGTTTTCATCCATTTCCCGGACCTGTCTACACACCTGGGATGGTGCGGTCAGCTCATGTTTGCATTAATAACTTTACAACCAGTGCTTATGGAGACTAGTGCCTGGGACGGTCTGGTCATGAATAACATTACACCCGCCCCAAAAGACGGGTTATGGACACCATGTGACCGTCCAGGCACCATGTTGGCAACAGGCTGCTTATAAGCAAAGCATGGAGAAAGATTTAAAGAGACAGCAGTCAGTAAAGAATATATAAACAAGCTGATCAGACTAACCTGGGGCAATGTGGTCAGCTTGTGTTTACATCAATAATATTAATCTGCTCCTGCACTCACAGAGCTGGTCAACTCGATGGTCATGAATAATATTACAGTGCCTCCAATAGACAGCTGATGGACACTATGTCACCAACCATATGTAAATTGGTTTTGAGTAGGATTGTATACATTTTGCATACAGATTGGCACTTTCAGCATTCAGAGAGCTGCTGATCATGACTCAAGGGGTTTTGGAGATTGGCAGAGTAAACATATGCACTTTGTGTAGATCTTAACAGTAATTTAATCAAATGTCCTGAAAGCAAGATTAGTTGGCAACAGTGCATATACCATAATCACTGATGAACCCACTCCTCTCCATGTATACATAGATACATCCTTTTAAGAAGCTGCTATATGACTACTACAAGGGACTTACTAACAGCCTTTACATAATGCATATATCCATATACAGAGGTCCTAGTGATCACACATTATACCAGACTGTTAGACTTCTACACACAGACTGATTATGCATTCTTTATACAATTTCCCCCACTTTTAAGAACCTGCCCCACATTCATGTAGACTATTAAAGCCATCTCACGCCAATAAAAGTTGAAACGATTCCCAGGGCTCTTGCAGCTGTATAACTATGGTCTATTGTCATGTCCAGCATTAAGGGTAACTAGGAGATATGTCCATAAACCAATATTTATATCCTACTTTGCCAATACTCAAGGTAGCAGGTCTGATAAGCAACGGCCTGTGGAATCAATAGTGGCCCAGAGACTGAGTTTATCAGCATTGACCCCATCCCATAGAGTAGTTTGGAGGTAGACAGATAGCTCCTGAGCCTAGAGTCCATCTCATCTAGAAACCACTGAAAGTAAAAGAGTGTCGCTGAATAGAAAAAAACAACAAGGGTGTGCATGTGACAGTCAGCCTATCCATACTGCAGGAAAGTAGCAATGCTAAAATCTCCAATCAGAGCATCACAATGGACCATTGTGATTGGTGGACTCTTGGAGGTTCTTGTAGAATCTAGCATTAGCTAGATCCTCTTATAGTCTAGGAAAGCATGATTCACTGAGGAGGGTTTGATGCTGGCTGACTGTATACAAAATGTCTCAACCTAGACAGGACTAGCGCTTTGGAGACATGTGCAGTAAACCTGTTTAAAATCACCATTGGTCCTGTGCAGGGTCCTGTCTCTGTTACCCTTATCATGGCACCAGACAGGTAGGGCCTAACCAATTGACTGGGACTCCCTCATGATGACTAACATCATTCATCCCATACCTGTGTTGTTGTTTTTTACCAGGCAGGTAGTATATTGAGTACATTGAAAATTGGTGATGTACTTGCCAGTGTAGTGTATTGGCAGTCCAATGAGGATCAATAATTACTGTTCTGCATAGAACACTTTATATTATTGGTGACAGTAGTTCACACTTCTGAACAAGGCATTGTTTGGTCAAACAGTTAAAGCAGTATTAAAAAGCCTTAATATGTCCACTTACCTAATGTCATCTCATCAATTACTATATGAGGACCAATCAGAACTCTGCAAGTGAAACTGCTTCACAGCTCATCGTACATTACTCCTCCCATAACCGACAACTATTTAAAGGTGGCAGAATGCTTTAACTCTGTTACATCATTAATTCAATGACATCAACCTTGGGACATATTGTACGCAGGAGCGAAAAAAGATTTGTTAAAAAAAAGACAAAAAGCTCAAAACCGTGGCTTAAAGGTAGCCCAACGGGTTAATTTCCTAACTCCCACCCACGATATACATGCTGTTGCGAAATTAAATCTGTTGGATGATAGAATGTATGCGCACCAATGTAAAGAGGCCTACATCAGAAGTAGAAAACCTAAGTACAGGGACAATCGTAATTTAAGAACTAGGGCCTGGGATGGTCCATTGTTAAGGTACCACACTGCCCATGGAAGTGCCTATACTAGGAGTCTCAAGCATTCCCTAGGTATTATTTGGAATGAGTTGGAACCTGAAGATAGAAATATCGAAACTCTTGACCAATTCAAGTGTGAGTTAACAAAGTTCTTATTTCTAAACAGACCCAAGATGGAACACCTGGACTAGTGCTTCTAACCCCCCCCCCTCTTGGTTGATCTATAATAGTTTGTCAAAGGTGTCAAACCTACTACACATCACTAGCAAGATGAAATAATATTTATTGAAATATGTAGTAAAAAATATCATGTGTCAACATAGGAAAATATCAAAGAAGGTTAGACACGAGATAAGTTTAATATTGTTATAAAGTGATTGCTGTTGTGAGTGCCATTGTTAGGGCTACGAGGTCATGAAATTGTTAAAAGGAAAGGTTGCTGCCCTCGAATAAGCTGAAAAGCTTAAAAGCAACCCCTCATGAAATTCAAATTCACCTGCAGTTTGTAATCACTCAGAAATGTGCCTTAGACCGAGATAATCAATTAATTTGTAAAACTTACTGTATAAAGAGTTACTTGTCGTGCATGATAAGGCTCGTTTAAAGGTGTCTATTGTGAAAGACACAGTGTGAGAACAGTGACTATACCGTCATTTCCGTTACTTGTCATGTAAGATAAGAACCAGTAGTTGTACAAAGAGATATTGAGAACACTCATGCAAGGTGAGTTCGAATAATATGATAAAACTATCAAAAAAAAATCATAATCCTACCAACGCCATCTCCCACCTTTAGCATTTCTATCATAAGAGCAATCAGTTCAGAGTACAGCACTGCCCCCGATCTGAGATTGCATAATTGGGACCATGCCTAAGTTACTAGAAGCAGAGCTTACTCTTCGGTCAATCAACCCCCAGTCTCCACAGCCTTCTTGTTGCCACAAATTTGCCATTACTGTAAGTAGCAGTGTGTGACTGGGGCTGGTTCTGGGCCTAATTAAGGTACATTAGCCAGGATTCATGACTAATTATGTGACGTTTCATCTGGTTTTCTGTTGGTTTAATAATCCTTGTTCTTGTCCAATTGGGGTGAAGGCTGAGAGGTAGTTAACAGATGACTTCAGGGATGATTAGGTAGCTACAGAATTACTCAACAGGCTCTCTTAGTAAAGGGCTGGGGAGGGAATGAGAAGGGAGGCTGAGGGTTCATCATGTTTGATTACCTGATTGTCACAATTGCAGTTACAGTGATCTTAGCAGTTCACATACAGACCAATAGATGACTAATAGGACCTAGACTAGTGGTGCAGGCATGATAGATGGTCTTGTTAAGGGGAGATTTCCTATACTTTCGATGCCTTGGTCTGCCATATGTTTAATTGATGATCTCAACATAGATCATAATTAAGAGTCTATCCCTTTCAGCTCGAAGGTGGGAACATCTCGTACCAGTGACTGTTAAAACATAGTTGTTTTGGGCACAGTGTGCATAATCACGCTCACATAAATCTGTTTGTCTCTCCGTCATTCTTAATCAACAAATGCCTCAGTCTATCTTCTTTTCTATTTCACTTATCCCACACATTACTGTTGGTTAAAGTAACTTCCAATGTTTATTTTACTAATATCAGTGAATGCGTTCAATGCTAGACAGTAAATTGTTGTGGGTGGTTTGTATAAGATGTACATCATTATTTGATATCATCAGGTTGTTCCCTTTCTGTACACAGAAATAATTCAATCCCGAAACTCTTTGCTTTTCTCAATTTAACTTCTGTCTATGGAATTCAGCAAATGTAATTGGGGTTAGAGAGTGGCACTGTCAGTGATTCCGGTGCTAATCTTTTGTATGTTCACTTGTAAGTTGAATTGTTTTTTGCTTGATTGTCTTTAGATCTCTTTTCAGATGAATATAAGGTTATCCGAAGAACTTACCAGTTATGAAGGAGAACTGTTGTTCCGAAGAGGCCTGTTCTCCATCCTAATATTACTATTCCACAAGATGAAAACTTTCTGCTAAATTAAGTTCTACAGCAGATGATAAGCAGTAAGTTAATAGCCTCCACCTGGCACCCACCTGGCACCCACCTGGCACCCACCTGGGACTGTCTGCTACACTCACTGACTGAGTTAACTGCACCCTGCTATTGTAATTATTAATGATTTCTTGATTGAAATATTGAAATAGAGCAGCTATCCCACCTTTACCTTATTATATTAGGATGTACCATTGGGTCGGAATCAACAATTCCACCGCTTAGTCTTGATAAAAACAGCACATGGGTCTGACCTATCCACACCTCAACCTCCAGGACTGTGGCAGCTGGAACTTCTCTGTGCCCAATATATGACATGGTGAGATCAATAAAGGCAGCGGTGAATGGATGACCAGTAAACTGCGGGATTAGGCTCTGCAACAGAAACCGATGCCTTGCAGGTGTAACCCTTTAAGGATGGGACATCCCTTGAATGGGGGAGGCCTTTTGTGGACATGATGCAAGTATGCAGCCTTGATGGGTAACTCTGCATTCATGCATCATGCCAATCATACAAGGTCAATACACTCCTAAAGGGTCGGCATGATGCATCAATGCAGTGTCAGCGTGTTATTGGCCAGCACTGCATTGGTGCATCATGCTGACAGATGTTGCTTTAGAGGTGACACTGTCCATAAAGGGCTATTATCCAACCACAAGTGATATTACAGTCAACTCCCTCTATTGCGACCACCCTTGGGACTATCTAAAGGTGGTCGCAATGGCGAGGTGGTCGCAGCAGGGGGAGTTTGGGAAATTAGGCTATAATTATTTTGAAGCAATATTCTCCAAATGGCAACATGGTTCAAAATCACAGGAGTGAGTCTTTTCTTTATTTCAAAGATGCAACCACTAGTCAGGTGAGTGAGTGGTGGCAGGGGGGAGGAGTCTGTCCTTCCTCTGATGTGCGACCACTAGTCAGGTGGATAAGTGAGGGCGGGGGGGGGGGAGGGCTTCTGGCCCTGTGATGTGCGACAACTAGTCAGGTGTGAGGGCGGGGGAGGGCCTCTTGCTCTCCCTTTGATGTGCCATTCCTCTGATGTGTGACCACTGGTCAGATGGATGAGTGAGGGCAAGGGGAGGGCTTCTGAGATCTGCGACCACTGGTGGGGGGGGGGAGGTTCTTCTGAGTCGATTTAAGATTTAAGATTTAAGAGGGGGGTTCTGGCTCTCCGCCCACTGGTCAGTTACCCTCTTGGTCACAGTGGTCGCATTAGAGGGAGAAAACCCTTCTTTGGGACTGGAATTTTAGTGGTCGGAGGGTGGGGTGGTCGCATTAGAGGGGTGGTCGCATTAGAGGAAGTTTTATACATTAAAAGAAAGGGGAAAATGGTTTGGACTTTCCAAAACTGGTCGCAATGGCGAGGTGGTCGTTATAGAGGGGTGGTCGTTAGGAGGGAGTTGACTGTATCAGTAATCTTCTCATTGATCACATTGATCCTCCCCTTCCCTGCAGCGTCAGAGTCAGGGGGAAGGTATCTGGTCCTTATAGGCACTAGCTATAGATGTGTATCAGTTCTCTAATCTTTGGATGCATGGCAGGTGCACTCTCGTAGAATGACCTGTTCGCTTATGGATTTGTGGCTGTTTTAATAATCACAGCTCTGCAGGGAATTTAGGGGTAGCTACTGACAATAGTATTGCTTCCCAACAGCTATTGATGCTTTCCTTTCTTAAAGCAGGATCTCTAGGTATTGTACCGTACTAAAGTAATGTCAGGTCATCCAGGTCTATTGATTACGAAAGGATACAGGGTGTAACTGATGTGATAGGGCAACACATTTTGTTGCATGTGCCATCTGTAAGCTTACCAATACCCTGCAGTCCTTCTTTATCTCCTTTTTTGTCCCTCACTCCACCTGCCATCATGCAATATACCAATCCATTCAGTCAGGGTCAAATAGGTCATCATAATGAAAAGGAAAGCAAATGCTACATTGTTAAAAAGTTCCACATATGGCAGGCAATCAATATAGACAGTGGTATTGAAAGAAATGTTCAACCTGTTTGACTCTATCCACCTGCTTTAGTACCTACAGCAAACAAGGCTGTGTCACCCCTTCTACCAATACTATACATTATCCGTCCCTGACTGATTTCAGAGCAGCGTCATCTACAAATACTCCAACCTATCTGCAGCTTAACCTCTAGGATGTGGCAGATGGGGCTTCACCATGCATGCTGTTACAAAAGATACAATATAAAGACACTAGTTTGCATTATGATGCTGCCAGGTTATTCACTGCATTATGATGAAAAAGTGTTGCTTTAATGTCACTTAAGTTTACCAATAAACGGTTAAAGGTGCAGTTACCCACAATTAATATTATCAGTAAGCTTCTCATTCATAGCACTGATCCTTTGCAAGTCTGGCACAGCATGGGCATATTTCCATTAGCCTTTGTGGGCAATATCTAAATATAGATGCATTTCCTCCCTCAACCTCTGGGAGTGTGGCAACTGGGATCTGTGTACTGTTGGGACATGGTGCATGTATATACATAGAGGGGTTAATGCGGTATCATGGGTAAGCTCAGGGATTTACCTCTCTCCCAAAGCACTATGTGGCCCTTACAGGGCTAGTTGTTGCGACTGTAATGTATAGAAACTACCTCGGTAGGGGAGGGCCACCTGCCCCTACTATTGCCTAATTCCTAGTAACTACATGCAGTATAGGAGTCATGCATGCCAATCAGTTCAGGGCCAGCCTCATTATTTTCTCAATCTTTCAACTGCTTCTTAGTTTCATCTTTTAACATATGAATTCATAAAAGCCTCTCCCTCAATACCCTCAGTCAATACAACGTATAGAGAATGCTGAATACGTTTAGGTTAAGTAGGCACCATGGTTCACTACTGCCATAAGCAGCAGTGTTGTATAAACTCCAGGTTTGAGGCGTTATTATGACTTTGTGATTTGCCCAGGCTTAAACCGGTGAAGAACAGTGCTTTTTTATTTCACAATACTAATTTACCACTGATGTAGTGCCACTCAGAACCGTTGAACATGAACATTCCCAGTAAACAAACAACACTATACACCATTTTATAACGTTATATAACCTATAAATATGTTAACGTTTTTCTAAGGCTCTTAGTATAACATAACGTTATGTAAAATTTAAAACGTAACTTTGACGTTAAATAAAGTTTTTTTTGCTAGCTGGGTTACTTAATTCTATCATTGTATTTTCTAATCCCATTGATCAGGATTATTTATGGACAAAGGTTAGGAAACATTTCTCCATACCTATTTGATAAAACCCCACTGAAGTTGTACATACACCATGGCTACTCCTTGTGTGTACAACGCAGAACATTTCCTAGAACCATTTCAATTCAATTAAACTTTTGTCAAGGAAAACCTGTGAAGAAAATTGGGGTTAGAGGGCATCCACTTTGGCCCTAAATCTTCAGTGATTGCAATCTTCTTGTGCATGGGTCTGGCACACCTTGACCTTTGGGGTTTGACACTTCAGGCTTCTCTGTCCGAGCTACTGGGAATTGAGAAGATATAAAGGTGCTGGTGTATGCATGACCAGTAAGCTCTTGGCTCTGGCTCAGGGTCAATGACCGGTCTTGCAGGGCTTAACCATTTAAGGGGGCATAGTGTTTTGATAAGCTATACCCCTTGCACTATGGTGATATAGCCCTGACAAGTAATTTGCCAATGCAGAAATCATGCATCATGTCAAACCTTAAGGGGTCAAAAACTCCTGATGGGCCACCCTAATGCACCAATGCATTGTGGATAAAGTATACACCTGCACTGGATTGGTACATAATTATGACAAATGTAGCAATATGCCATCCTCAGAGGGTAAAAGCAACAGTCATCCACCATTGATGCTATCAGAAAGCCTCTCATATGCCACATTGAGCCCTTCCTTTCACAAAGGGCAACTGTCAGGGAGTATTTATCCAGTCCTTGCTGACACGCTATTCTGTGAATAGTCCTAGTAAAGCTGACTAAATTGGTCCTGCCTAAATGGATAGTTAGTCAGTATTGGGTGTAGGGGAGGTCTTAGGAAATCTTACCTGACAGCTGTCTGAAGATGCCCTCTAGTCATGCCAAGATTCTTCTTCAACTAGATAAAAGTCCTGGGTACTTGTGTAATTATGTAGCTGGTACTTATCCTGTAAAACCTTAAGGTGTTGAAGAGAATTAAGGCACATTGACTGTACACCTGTGTCAGTCTTTTCATGTTTGCTCCATCTTCTCAAAAATCCCCCCTTTCCCACAAAAATTACTCATTTTTTTAGGAAAACGTGGACTTTTCATGGTTAAAAAACACATTCTCTACTAATGTGAATTACACAGAGTCATTTGGACCACAGGCTCCGTCGCAGAATGTTACAGAGATGGCCTATAAGTCATCATTGGCCATCATAATAACAGGTAAATGCTGACACTGCAGTAACAAACAAGAACGCAGTCACTCACAACTCTTAATAGTGCCTTAAAACAGAATTCCCTCGGCAGTCATGATGAAGCCCTGTAGAATAACCTGTTAGTGCTGTATCTATACAATACCCCAGTAACTACCTCAGTAAGGCCAGAACCATCTGCCCTGCTATCTACAGCATGCGGGTTCAGCAGTTGAGGGCAGACCTCATCAACTGTCTCTTAGTGTTGATGATAAATTATTCATGGCCTTCCTTCCTGCCGACTCTTCATTCTGCTATTGAATGCAAACTCCGGCTTGTGATGCAGGAGTGAAACAATATTGAGGATGTAGAGGATGATGAATAAGTTGATCTAGGTGAAAAAGAAGTAAATTAAGATTTATCTATGCTGTTGGCCTTTTCCCCTATTCCTTTATTTGACACAGCTCAGAAGACTATAGCAATAGAATCATTCACGAAAAAGAAACGATGGATCCCTTGTAAATCATGTCTTACTTTCAGACAATCAAAACTCCTGATGATATTACTTCCCACAGTCGGAAAGTAAATAGAAAAAGATATCTTTAAACCAAAAATAGGCTGAGTATTCCTTCAGGAGGCATACATTATCAGATGACAAGTACTGTGAAATCTTATTACTTTACTTGGGTGATGTTTCACCATGCAGTACCAGGTCGGTTTAAGCTCTCGTTGTTTCCCCTGGTAACAGCCAATTTTAACAAGAAATCAATGCTGTTCTCTGAAATAGCCACTTAACTGTCAAGTCTTTGGCCATATACTGCCTCTTGTTATGATGCTTGAATTCAGCACTGGCATGTTACTCATTAAAATAACATGCCGACACATGCAGCATTGAGACACCCACTAAGGGTTAGCATGAAGTATGAATATAGCCCTGTCAACTTACTCACAATGGATGCATTAATACATGATTATAATAAACAGACCTTAATTCACTGTGTGGCATTGCCATACAGTGTCAGTGACAGGTCTGCACACAGCTGTTCAGTCAAGTCTGACTTTTCATTTCCCGACCTGATAGCAGCCACATTTTAAAATTGATGTAGCTTCCTGTGATGGACGTCTAGCTGTTAAGCTTGTAGTCACTTGGGAATTCATGTCAGTGACCTTTTCACTCGGGATGCACGCATCTACACTCTAGACCTCTACACCAGTGGCTGAATGAGGAAGAACTAGAGCAGATGCTATCAGATCTAAATTGTCTAAGTTTTTGTACAGAAAGCGGAATCCCTTATAGCTAGAGGTAGTATGTAAGGGCTAGACACAAATCTGTCACTAACAGTGAGTATATATTAGATAGCTGTTCATTCCAGCTACAATGCAGCACCATCATGTTATGATTGGGGAACCTGCGATTAAGGGTGTTTTTCATTGTACCTATGATATCTTACTGGCCTGGCTGATTCCTGCAATATGACTTGTGTCATTTATATGGAGGCTATCAGACCCTCAGGGAGTGGTCAATTTTTTACAACATTGTGGCGCTCTGTGGGTTTCCACACAAGTGTTTAGTCCCCTTACAGGAATAGTCAATATCCTTTTCCCCCCTGCCATATGCCTGCTATTGGATGGAGGACACAAGGGTCAATGTTCGTTTTCTAATTTTAATTTAGACATAAAATGATAACATTGGAGGTTCTTAAAGCTCTTTGCAATGAGATGATATTAATACTTTAGTTAAATCTTTGATAATGATCGTCCAGAACAGATCTCAAAAGTCTATTTAAAAGGGTTAGGGATCTCATGTAGAATATAGTGTATGTATATGCGATACAATGGGTGGGGAGGGGGAAGGGATATTGGAGCGAAAGAGTAAAGGGAGCAGGGAGGAAAGGAGGGGAACATACAGTGCTGGGGGGGGGGTTGAGTTAGTTGACCTTTAAGATGTGTCTGGTCATCAAAGCCACATGGACATGTCTCTCACCAAGTTGACAAATTGGAGGCGTATCGGCAAGACAGATGTCCATGTTGGTGGTCAAGTTACAGTGACTGAGTAGGACTGGTCTGTTCTGCTTGGGTTCAGGGGAGACAGCCAGTCAGGAAGCTGCATTTAAGGGGCCCCTCACTTAAGTAGTCCTGTTTTAGTTCAGTTAGCGGCTTCCTTCTTGTTGTCTAATTGTGGTTTCCAATTATCTCTTCCGCCTACTCTTTCTTGCCCTCTGTATTCTCATTTTAGATTTGAGATTACTGAAAGTTGTAAGTTTCTATTTTGTTAAGGTTTTCTGATACCTTTAAAATGATACAGTCATGACCCCTGGTATTTGTCACCGTCATGTTGTTCTGCCTTAAGTATAGACATGCTAAAGACAACTGACCATGACTTGATGTGATGAACTGGAAGTTTCAGCCTGGTATGAGGTAACTGGGTACGCTATACCCCAGCTGACATGTCCTTACTGGGGTTTCATCTACATCATTACAACTAGTGCTTATGGAAACTGGTGCCTGGGACAGTGTGGTTATGAATAACACCACACCCTCCCCGAACGACTGCTTATGGACACTTTGTCACCAAACAGGGGCTACCTGGGCAATGGGCTGTTTATCGTTGAAAATGATGGCAGTCTGGCTGGTAAGGGAAAAAAAGTATTTTACTGTATTAAATTCTAGATAATACCTACATAAAGCTATCTTTTCATTCAGGGTACGCTTATTCAAAGAATTCGTTTGATGCTGTGAATGCATCTTGCCATTGAAAACAGGAAAACTTTGTTGACCTACATTCCCTTCAAAGCATCAAAATGTTTATGGCTACCTTATAACAAATATTGTAGTTTTTATTACTATGCATTCTGCCACGAAGTATCCATATTCTAACGGATGCTCTAAAATCAGATATATTTCTTTATGAGAATGGGATTTAATATGCTACCATGGTGAACTAGAGCTTGATTTTCCCAAAGACCATGATTCTCCTTTATCTATGCTGGTATCTGAATAACCTCCATACATGCTAAAAAGTAGGTACTATTTCATGAGGAGTGATTCAATTTCAAACAGTCCATACCGACACACCCTGCTGTAAATCATGGTGGATGGCTTGGTTAAGACTTCCAAATCGAATGACTTTCAAATCTGTCCTTCTGAGTGCAAGTTCTGAGTGCAAGTTTTACTCCTTACCATACACTATTTACCCCTACTTTTAAGAATATCCCCCAAACATATTCCCCCAAATATACAAAGCCATATCATGCCAATAAAAGATGCGTAGCTGGAAATGATTCCCAGGGCTCTTGCAGCTCTAACACTTTGGTCTAATGTAATGTATCTCCAGCATCAAGGTAAACTAGGAGATATGTCCATAAACCAATATTTATATCCTACTTTGCCAATACTCAAGGTAGCAGGTCTGATAAGCAACGGCCTGTGGAATCAATAGTGGCCCAGAGACTGAGTTTATCAGCATTGACCCCATCCCATAGAGTAGTTTGGAGGTAGACAGATAGCTCCTGAGCCTAGAGTCCATCTCATCTAGAAACCACTGAAAGTAAAAGAGTGTCGCTGAATAGAAAAAAAAACAAGGGTGTGCATGTGACAGTCAGCCTATCCATACTGCAGGAAAGTAGCAATGCTAAAATCTCCAATCAGAGTATCACAATGGACCATTGTGATTGATGGACTCTTGGAGGTTCTTGTAGAATCTACCATTAGCTTGATCCTCTTATAGTCTAGGAAAGCATGATTCACTGAGGAGGGTATGATGCTGGCTGACTGTATACAAAATGTCTCAACCTAGACAGGACTAGCGCTTTGGAGACATGTGCAGCAAACCTGCAATAAATCACCACTGGACCGGTGCAGGGTCCTGTCTCTGTTACCCTTATCATGGAACCAGACAGGTAGGGTCTAACAAATTGACTGCTGGGACTCCCTCATGATGACTAACATCATTCATTCCATACCTGTGTTGTTGTTTTTTACCAGGCAGGTAGTATATTGAGTACATTGAAAATTGGTGATGTACTTGCCAGTGTAGTGTATTGGCAGTCCAATGAGGATCAATAATTACTGTCCTGCATAGAACACTTTATATTATTGGTGACAGTTTTTCACACTTCTGAACAAGGCATTGTTTGGTCAAACAGTCAAAGCAGAATTGAAAAGCCTTAATATGTCCACTTTCCTAATGCCATCTCATCAATTACTATAATTATGAGGAGCAATCAGAACTCTGCAAGTGAAACTTCTTCACAGCTCATCGTACATTACTCCTCCCATAACCGTCAACTATTTAAAGTTGCAGAGTGCTTTAACTCTGTTACATCATTAATTCAATGACATCATAATCCTACCAGCCCCATCTCCCACCTTTAGCACTTCTATCATAAGAGCAATCAGTACAGGGTACAGCACTGTCCCCGATCTGAATTTGCATTATTGGGACCATGCCTAAGTTACTAGAAGCAAAGCCTGCACTCTGGTTGAACAACCCCCAGTCTCCACAGCCTGCTTATTGCCACAAATTTGCCATTACTGTAAGTAGCAGTGTGTGGTGGGGCTGGTTCTGGGCCTAATTAAGGTACATTAGGCAGGATTCATGACTAATTATGTCATGTTTCATCTGGTTTTCTGTTGGTTTAAAAGTCCTTATTCTTGTCCAATCGGGGTGAAGGCTGGGAGGTTATTAACAGATGGCTTTAGGGATGATTAGGTAGCTACAGAATTACTCAACACACTCTCTGTGTAAGGGGGGGGGAGGGAGTGAGGAGGGAGGCAGAGGGATCTACATGTTTAATGGCCTATAATTATGATTGCCGTTACAGTGATCTTAGGAGTTCACATACAGACCAATAAATGATTAACATGGCCTTGACTAGAGGTGCATGTATGATCAATGATCTTGTCGAGGATCGTTAAGCATCTGTGCAGCTTGCAGACTCTCTGGCAGTGAGGGTTCAAGGGAAAGGGAGAGGACAGAGCAGGGATGTACTGTATGTTCGGTTGATGATCTTGGCATAGATCATTAGGTTCTTTGGGTTTAAACTCTCACCTGCCCTCTCTTGAGTTGAATATTACAAGTGATAAACATAGTTCCACACTGTATTGTTGATTAAAGTAACTTATAATGCTTACTTCATGGATATCATCTGAAGCTATCTTACAGAAGATAGATTGTTGTGAGTGGTTTGTGTAATACATACTTCATTATTTGATATCATCAGGTTGTTCCCTGTACACACAAACAAGTGCGATCCCAAAACTACTTTCAGCCCAATTGAACTTCTACAGAAGGAAGCCAATGAATGTAATTTGATTTAGCGAGGGGCTGGTGTGGGACTAGACTCCCAGTTGGAGGTTCCAATACTTGTCTGCTGTATGCCTACTTGCAACTTAAATAGTTTCCTGCTTGAATGTCTTCCTATCAGTGAGTCCTTTTTCAAATGAACTAGTATGCTCTTCTTTCCAATATTCCTATGCCACAATATCAAAGGTGTCTGCTGCTTTACATAGGAGACCAGATGACAAACAATCTGCTCATACTTTTGCACTGGGGAGATTAGTTTCCAACTAATTTGAGTTTCTCAACATAGAACCACTTACTGATAGATATCTCCCTTAGTAGCTGTGATCCACATTACATGTACACAATGTTGGTGCCTGGTTACCTCCTCAGACCCCAGCCCTGCCTCATCCCACACCTCACTACACCCGGGATGGACAGCCCAGCACCCACCTGGGACCATGTGCTACACTGGCCTTGTACCTCAATGCTAGACATAGATTGTTGTGGGCAGTTTGTATAAGATTAACCTCATTGTTTGATATCATCAGGTTCTTCCCTATCTGTACACAGAAATAATTAAATCTCAAAACCCTTTGCTTTTTCAATTTAACTTCTGTCCATGGAATTCAATAAATGTAATTGGAGTTAGAGGGTGGCTGGTGGCACTAGACACACTGTCAGTGATTCTGAAGTTATTCTTTTGTATGTCCACTAGTAAGTTGAATTGTTTCCTGCTTGATTGTCTTCATATCACTGAGTCCCTTTTCAAATGAACTAATATGTTCTCCATCCCGATGTTCCTATGCCACAAGAAAACAGACTAGGTACAAGCAATCAGGTTTTTTTTATTGGGACATATTTTACTAATTTGAGATTCTTGACATAGAGGTGTTTACAGACAGATATCTCCCTTAGTAGCTGTGATGCACATTACATGTACACAATGTTGGCGCCTGATTACCTCCTCAGACCCCAGCCCTGCTTCATGCCACACCTCACTACACCCGTGATGGACAGCCCAGCACCCACGTGGGACTATGTGCTACACTCACTGTCTGCTACACTGGCTGTCAACCTGAATAACATCAGGGGACCAGAGAGGGGAGGACAGAGACAGATAGCCACCTGAGTCACTGAGCCGCATTACATTCTCCCTTGTGATTTTGATATTCACTTGATTTATGATATGATATATATCATAAAATTTATGATATTTATGATATATATATACTACAGTAATAGACTTAATATATCATATTGGGTCTTATCATACAGTGCCACACAAACAACTACAGTTGTAGATAGATTTGCAGTATGATACATTTTATCAAAAAGGTGCTGTCTGCAATTAGGATACTTCACTCTAGAGGTGATGCCCGTGATGTTAGGTCTCGCAGGTCTACATGAATATATGGTAGGACACAAGAAGTAAATGATGTCGTATTGTATGAAGTTTTTCTTTTCTTTTATTATTGGAATGATCATGCAATAATCATATACAGTCAGACAGGGACAAAAAGGCCATTGAAATGAAACAGAAAGCCTATCATCATGTTGCATGCTGAAAAGTCTCCATAAAAGCCTACCATAAACAAGCCTAATCCACCCCCTTTATTACTATTACGATTCCCGTCTTTGTTTTTAAGTAATGAGTTTACTGCACCCTGCTATTGTTATAGCGATAAATGCATTGTTTGAAAGTAACTGTCCTTCCATGGCCTTATTGCACTAGCATTTGGGTTGGTATCAACACTTCCATTACTTAATCTTGATATAAACGGCAAACTGACTTATCCGCACCTGAACCTCCCGGAGTATGGCAGCTGGAACTTCTCTGTGCTCAATATATGACATGGTGAGATCAAATAAAGGCAGTGGTGAATGGATGACCAGTAACCTCTGGGATTACACTCTGCACCAGAAATCCAGGTCTTGCAGGCTTTAACCCTTTAAGAATGGGACATCCCTTAAATGGGGGAGGCCTTTTGTGGCCATGATGCATGTATGCAGTCCTCGTGGGTAACTCTCTGCATTCATGCATCATGCCAATCCTACAAGGTCAATACTCTCACAGAGGCTCAGCATGATGCATCAATGCAGTGCCAGTGTGTTATTACCCAGCACCGCATTTGTGCATCACGCTGACAAATTTTACTAATGGGGTGACACACTGTCCTGAAATGGTTATCATCCAACCACAAGTGATATTGTCAGTAATCTTCCCATTGATCACATTGATCCTCCCCTTCCCTGCAGCAGCACAGTCAGGAGGGAGGTATCTGGTCCTTGTAGGCACTAGCTATAAATGTGTATCTGTTCTCTAATCTTTGGCTGCATGGCAGGTGCACTCTCGTGTAATGACATGTGACCTCATAGATTTGTGGCTATACTAATAATCACAGCTCTGCAGGGATAGCTTTTTAACAGCTATCCATTGATGCAAAAAGAATTTCTCATTGGGTAGAGTTGTTCTCTGGGTATTTCTGGTATATTTGTTAAACACAATCGGTTGGCATTCGCGGAATATACTGTGCCCATGAAATGCTGGGATTCCGCTAGCAGTTGTTTTCTATTAGCCAATTTGGCGAATTTTCATCAATTCTGATTAGCCAAATTATATATCAATTAGCCAAATATTTTTGCCTTGAAATATTTTAACAATAGGGGATAAAACCCACAGGGATATTTGGTATATGTTGTATATATGGCTGTGTCTCACGACCTTGGGCCAATGTTTTCGTCTCTGATCGGGTGCCAGCTCTGACTGGGTGCCAGCTCTGACCGGGAGCCAGCTCTGACCGGCCTGAATAAAAACGGGTTATTTAGGGCAGATGATGATAAGAATGGGCAATAAATTACTAGTTTAAAGAGTTATAACATCCATTAACCTTTTGAGCCAAATTATATCTACATCTGACCTAAATAACCCGTTTTTATTAAGGCCGGTCAGAGCTGGCACCCAGTCAGAGCTGGCGACCGGTCAGAGCTGGCACCCGGTCAGAGCTGGCACCCGGTCAGAGACAAAAACATCGTCCCAAGGTCGTGAGACACAGCCATATACAGATATACGGCTGGCATGGACAATTTTTGAACAAAAGGGTCAGGTTTTGACAAAAGTCTCTCTAGCCAAGGGTTACTTTTCACCAATTCCATCTAGCCAAGGGTAATTTTTCGGGATTTTCACCAAAATACTTGTGGAAAGGATCACTATAGTCTGGAATCTCACAAATTCAGAAATTTGTCAACAGTGCCACAACAATTGCAATTCGCCAATTTGGCGAATTTTCAGTAGGTAGCATTAGCCAAAATGAACTTTGATTCGCCATTGGCGATTTGGCGAGTGGCTAGCGGAATCCCAGAAATGTCGATGTCACTAGCTATAGATGTGTATCGGTTCTCTAATCTTTGGATGCATGGCAGGTGCACTCTCATGGAATGACCTGTGACCTCATGCACTTGTGGCATACCTATAATCACAGCTTTGCAGGGTTTATAGGAGGAAGTTGCTGTTCAAAGGCTATCCATGGATGCTCTCCTTTCTGAAAGGTGCACAAAGAATGATTTCAAATATTCTCATTTGAGATTTTGTAGGGGTAGAAGTAACTTACATCTTTCCTATCAAAGGTTGTATGGCGTGACTGGCTCTGGTTATAAGGACTTATGCTGAAAATATTCCTTAAACTCACCAGGCCTTAATCAGGGAACTAGACCAAACAATGAGTCTCTAAACACCAGCCGTGGTAAAGGGCCTTAATAGAGGATGAATGCAGCACTGAAGAGCAACTTAGCAGTGTTGTATCAATGCAGTATTCCAACCCTACATTCTTGAAAAGTTGTAATGAAGGAAGACTAAGGGTGCAGCTTGATTTGATTTGTCAGGGCTGCATTCAGGCATTACGATGACAAAGGGTGTAGCACAGTAAAGCATTATGTGGCCCTTACAGGGCTAGTTGTTGCCAACGTAATGTATAGAAACTACGTCAGTAGGGAAGGGCCACCTGCCCCAACTATTGCCTAATTCCTAGTAACTACATGTCGTATAGGAGTCATGCATGGCAATCAGTTGAGGGCCAGCCTCATTGTTTTCTCAGCCTCATTTCCTACCACATGTTCTGCCCTCCTGCTGGCTGTTCATTCTGCCACTGAGTAGTTTTAGAGTGTGATGATATACAAGAGGATGAAGGAATGCCAGATGAGGCAAGCACTATGGAGGATATAGAGGATGATTGATAAGTTAGGATGAAGTAGGCATCATGGTTTACTACAGGCATAAGTCGTAATGTTGGATATACAGATATAAGGCAATTTTATGTTAAACGGACAACAATCCGTTATTATTGCTATTAATGTTGGCATTAAAGGAACATTTTTATAACTAAAACTCATTCTTCATGTGGATTTGAGTACAATTTACCATAATTTAAGATGCTTAAAGTTTGATATTAAAGCAGTTCAAACTTTGCTTGAATGCCAACATTTATACAGTGTATAAGGTTAGTAAGTAATTGTATGTATGGTTTTGTCCAGGCATTACTGAATTGATAAACTAGACTACATTTATAATCGAAATGTATGATGGTCACTACCACTATTGATTCATCTGTGGTTCATATAAGTGAGGTAAAGTATAAATCAAGTTGATCTGGTCAGTGATGTAGGCAGACTATAACAAACCATACTCAAGTGGCACCATTTACAACTCCCAGTCGGAACTAATAGGGGGAGCAGGGGGAATAGGTTATCTGTTTTGACATATCTATACACGTTTATTTACATGATTTACTGCATGATGCACAACCCAGGTAGTTACTCCCAGGGGCTGCATACCTGAACCATGAAGACTAGGAGTATAAACGGTAAAGCATGATGCTATGTGGGTTCTGGTGCCACACTTCACTTTTATGGAGACGGATAATGCCTATCATCTCATGAGTCACATCTTATAATGTGAAGGGTGAGGGTCAAACCCACCATATTTTACCTTTTCCTGTCAGAGCCCATTCATTATGCAATGTGTGGGTATAGCACAAAGCCTAATCTGGGGGACTAGATGAATAGGAGGACCTAAATCAAGCCATTCTCATCCTGAATTGGGTTTATATTTATTTAGGAGCAATATGTATCCATACTCTGCAGGTTTGTTGAACCCTGAGCATAGGTATGTAACACATATATATATATATATGACTTTGTGTTACATGCCTAGGGTTTACCCGATGACAAACAATACTAATTTATTTCACAATTCTAATTGACCACTGATGGACTGTACAGTACTGTTGATTAAAAAATGATTCGGATTATTTATGGAATGATGTTTTAAAATATCTCGATATCTATTTGATATAAACTTATTGAAGTTATACATACAACATTACCACTCCTTGAATATATACAGAGTAGAACAGTTCAACAGAGTAGACCATTTCAATTCAATTTAACTTCTGTCACAGGAAGCCTGTGAAGGAAATTGGGGCAATGGGCTGCCAGTATTATATGCGCGAGGTTGTTCCAATCTTTTTGTGTATGGGTTTGACCTACCGTCACCTCGACCTTTAGGCATTTGACACTTAGGACTACTCTGTCCAAGCTACTGGGAAATGAGGCAATATAAAGGTGTTAGTGAATGCATGACCAGTAAGCTTTTGGATTCAGCTCAGGAGCAATGACCTGTCTTGCAGGGTTTAACCATTTAACGGCCATAGTGTTTCCATGTGCTATACCCTTTGCACTATGGTGCATATATATATATGTAGCCCTGACAAGTAACTTGCCAATGCTGCATTTGTGCATCATGTCAACCCTTATGGGGTCAAAAACCCCTGATCGACCCTAAGGCACCAATGCATTGCTGATAAATTATGGATTGTACCCTGGATTGATGCATAATGATGGCAAATGTAGCTTTAAGGCAATATGCCATCCTCAGAAGGTTAAAGAAGCAGTCATCCACCATTGATGTTATCAGTAAGCTTCTTATTCACCACATTGAGACCTTCTTTTCACAAAGGGCAACTGATAGGGAGTATTTATCTAGTCCTTGCTGACACGCTATTCTGTGAATAGTCCTATTAAAGCTGACTAAATTGGTCCTGCCTAAATGGATAGTTTGTCAGTATTGGGTGTAGGGGAGGTCTTAGGAACTCTTACCTGACAGCTGTCTGAAGATGCCCTCTAGTCATGCCAAGATTCTTCTTCAACTAGATAAAAGTCCTGGGTACTTGTGTAATGTTGTAGCTGGTACTTATCCTGCAAAGCAAAGAGTTGCAGAAAGCCTGGAAGTGTGGGAGAGGATGAAGGCAAAATGGCTGCCTGGCTGTGCCACTCTAGTCTGACACGATGGACAAAGAACAAACCCAGTCCTGCATTCTCTGACTGATTTGACATCATGCTCGTTCCATTTTCATAAAATTACCCCTTTTCCCATAAAAATGATTTTTTAAAGGAAAATGTGGAAGTTTTTTACTTACAAAACAAATTGTTTACTGATTGGATTCACACAAAGGCATTTGAAGCCCTGGCTCTCTTTCAGAATGTTACAGAGGTGAGCCATAAGGCATCATTCATTATCATAATGCTGACAATAAAGTTACACGTAAGGATGCATCCATATAATGCTAAATGGCCATCTGCTTCAGCATGTAACAGAGATGGTGCATAAGTCATTGTTAGTTATCATAATAACTGGTAAATGCTGACCACACAGAAACAAACGAGGAAGCAATCAGCAGCCATTACTCTTATTAGTGTCTTAAAACAGAATTTCCTTGGTCGTTGTGAACCATGAATGGAGCCCTGGAGAACAACACCTGACACCCAGTAAACAAATAACGTCATACACCATTTTATAACGTTATATAACGTTATATAAATATATGTAAACGTTTTTCTAAGGCTCTTTAGTATGACATAACGTTATGTAAAGTTTAAAACGTTATTTTGACGTAAAATAACGTTTTCTTGTTAGCTGGGCAGTGCTGTATTCATGCACAATGCCAGTAACCACCTTATTGGGGATAGAACTATCTGCCTAGTTATTTGCTACTACCTGGTAGCTTTCTGCAATACAAGAATGCAAAAGCAACATTAAGGATCTAAATTTTAAACCATCAAAACTGCTGATGATATTACTCCGCACAGTCCAATGAGGAACATAAAAACCAAGATAGGCAGAATGCAGTTTCCTGAAATGACCCTCTCTCTTTTAAGCCCATGGCTCCATATTGCTTTAATGCATTATGCACCCTGTTGTATGAATGCATCACTGGCAATATACTCGTTCAAGTATCATGCTGACAACCACAGGAGACACCCCCTAAAGGTTGGCATGAATGTAGCCCTGTCAACTTACTCACCATGGCTCTATTCACTTCTGACAACAAACAGACATTAATGCACTGTGCTGTATGGCAGTGACAGGTCTGCACCAAGCTCCTTAGTTCAGGATAACTTCTCATTTCCAAACCTGATAGCAGCCACATTTTAAAACTGATCCAGCTTCCTGAGATGGACGTCTAGCCGGGTATCACAGGTATCAGGTTCCTCTACACAAGAGGCTGAATGATGGAGAAATAGAGCAGATGGTATCAGATCAAAAAAGTCAGTTTTTTTTTACAGAAAGTGGAATCCCTTAAAGCTAGGTAACGTGTGAGGGCTGGACAAATCTGTCACTAACACTGAGGATAGATGCTCAATCCAATGACAAGGCAACGCAATCAGGTTGGGGATTTGGCAATCTGAGATTAAGGGTGTTTTTCATTGCACCTATAATATCTCACAGGCTGGCTGATTCCCGCAATACGACCTGTGTGATTTATATGGAGGCTATCAGGCCCTGAAGGAGTGGTAATGTTTTACCGGCATTGTGGGGCTCAGTGGATTTCCACATAAGTGTTTAGTCTCCCTGCAGAAATAATCAATATCCTTTTTCACCCTGCCCCAAGAAACAGGCTCAAGTTTATCTTGGCAAACCTGTTGTTGGCACAGTAACTCACAGACTTTTTCACTAAAATGAGGTAGAATTGCTTTGATTCGACAAAGCATTTGCTCCACCTCCTCAAAGGATTCATCCTCTGTTATTAAAGCATGGCCCTCCAGATTGTAAAACGGCACAGTACTACAACCTGACCAGTAGAATGAGGAGGACCGAACTCATCCCACTTTAGAATTGATGACTTGAAACAAGAAGCACATTTGTGATTTGTCAAACTAAAAAGAAAATCGATTAGGAAACAGAAGGAATGAGACGAAAGTAGGTGATCTAACAGATCCATTCTGAAGATGAGGTCAATGGCCGGAAAACTGTAGGATCAGCATGATGTTTGAATGAAGCCCTGTCAGGGCTATTGTTTGAAATGAATTCTATATTTTATCATTTAAATGTGTTATTGCTGAGTTTGATTCATCAGTGTCTCATCAATTGACAATTCTTTATATTTCTACTTCCCACAGTGGTATTATTAAACTGTCAATGGCCCACTGCCTAATTTAGAATTGTCTTTAATTTTCCTCAACCAAGTTCTTTATTTAGTTCTGTTCTTTGGAAAATTAATCCTTGTGTTTAGAGTCCAATCAACTATTTCTGATTATCCACTCTTAATTATATTTTGCATAAATAAAAAAAGGGATAAGTGTCTTCTTCTAAAGTATAGGGCTTTTTCTCATAAACTTGAGCCAATGTTTTTGTCTCTGACCGGGTGCCATCTATAACCGGGTGCCATCTATGACCAACCTAAATGGAAACAGTTTATTTAGGGCAGATATAGATATAATTTGGCTGAAAAGGTTAATAGATATTATAACTCTTTAAAGTAGTAATTAGTTGCCTATTTTTATCATCATCTGCCCTAAATAAATAGTGTTTATTCAAGCCGGTCAGACATGGCACCCGGCTAGAGATGGCACCCAGTCCTGAGACACAACCATAGATAGGTTCTAAAAACAATATGTCTATTTCTGAATCCAATTTTAGTGTTTATACCACAGACAGGGCATTCAACTATTTCATGTTCTTCTATCATAACCAGTTGGTGTCTTTGTCATACTATACACCACTGAAGTGTTCCCATGAATAGTCTGAATATAGGATGATTCATGTCAGGCGCCCTGGGAAGTCGTAAAGTCTATGCATGCAGCCCAAGCTGTCTATACTAGTGTCAGGTTAAGAATAGACAGTAAAGTCTATATTGAAAGGTTTACATTACCTTAATGGAGTACTATTGAAATAAAAGGGCAGCACTTTATCACCTTTTTTCATCAAACATTACAACCCCTGAAAACGAATTTCTTGGTCTTAATCTCTTTTCCATTTTACCAAGGAGCACCAACGTTTAAGCTAAACTCTATATTCAATGTGTGGCAATGTTAAACTAGCTCACAATGTACATTTTCGGCATGTTACTAAGTAGACCATAGATCAGAGATAATGATCCAATATGCAATATACCTTTCTAAGGATACAGTGGATAGTTTGGTGCTTCTAATATACGTTATGACCCTTTTATTTTTGCCATTAGCCATGCTAAATGTACCCCTTCTCCAAAGCCCACACTAGTAGCTACCAGCTGACAGTAGATGGTTTGGTAATGCCTTCAAGCTACACGCCTTGAGTACACACTTTACTACAGAGCGTCCTAAACATACCCCCGCATGACCCTGCCGAGATTTAAGTACCTGATTAGAGTTCCTTTGAGTCTGAGTAGGTCCTCTCCATAAAGTGTTAGGCCTGACCTTAATGCCCCTCGAATTAAAAAAGGATGGATGGTTTCACATCAAATACCACTAAAAAAGCTTTGATCAGGAAAATAGCACACCAGATTACTGACACTATAAGCTTTAAATTGATACTGAATATGACAATATTTGTTCCTTCTCATGTACTATTTTTATTAGAATATTTTTTGATGTTTTAATCTTCCAAAACACATTATTTTGATTATTTATTTTTAGTGGCAGCGACTAACGGTAGCACTAGAAGCTCAGATATGATATGCTTACAGTTTGATTGGTAGACCAGAAAACCTCATCATCCAATGATCAAGTCTGTTTTTTCATGCTTCATAGTGGATGGCTTACTGACGACTCCATACCTAAAGGACATACTTTACTACATGAAAGTACCCCTTCATGACCCTGTCCACATCTAACCACCTCATTACAGGTCCCTTCATCCTTTACAAAAGATGTATGGTCCTGATGGGGACTGGTTCGTTGGCCAAGTGAAGTAAACAACCATTTCCTGTTCATCCAAGCAGGTTCAGCAAGGGCAGTGTCACCTAACTTACTCTAAAGATGCCACTTGCTGATCTGCATGCTATAATTAAAACTGTCCCATGTTATAGGTGCGTTTAAATCAATTAGCATAAATCCTAGAATCTGTGAGCTCGGTCCTTTAAAATACTGATAGTCTACTTGACCATTATTGAAAGATGATAATAGTAGTGCAAAAATATATACATTAATCTACTTGACTATGAGGATTCTTGGTGTCACTTCTCTTATTCACCACCAAGTACACCTAATCTCACTGAGACTATGATGTCATCCTTAACTTCAATATGAAGTCAACTTAAAGTAGACTGAAGACAGCATAACATAAACAAATTATACATGTCAGATTGACAACAACTGCTGATGGATTGATGCATACATCTAGTTGGCAGGATTGAAATATCACCCTTTACACATGAGGGACATCCCGGATATTCAAATATGCAATCTACAAATTGGATTTTGGACGTGCTGCATTTAGATACCTAATTATGACTGCAGAGCAATATAAGAGTAAACAGGAGACACTTGGGTGACTGATATTCAGTCACAGTGTTAGCCTGAACATTGATCCTTTAGTAAATATTTTAACAATCTTTGCTTTATTCTGCTTACTGTTTGGCAGATCATTGTTGTCGCTTTTATTAAAAAACTCTCAGCTAGCGGCTGTTAGGAATGAGATAATCATTGTGCTCTCAACAAGATCAAGAGGATCATCCATTATATACCACACAATTAGAAGTGCACAAACATAAAATGATGACAAATGAGTCTCTGACAAAATCCCATTTCCGCTACCACTTATCAGGTACCCAAATTGATTTAAAATCAAATTGTAATTACCAAAGTAGCTAACAGAGCGGTGCTTTTCTGTTAGGACAGTGCAGTAAGTTCCTAGCTAACTGATTACCAAAAGTCCATTCATTATTCATCAGCGTCTCTGTGACAGCTTTAAACCTGCATACTACTTTAAAGTACTTTCCCAGCTAACAAAAAAACGTTATTTTACATCAAAATAACGTTTTAAAACTGTACATAACGATATGCCATAGTGAGGAGCCTAAGAGAAACGTTATATAACGTTAAATAACGTTACAAAATGTATAACGTTTTTTGTTTACTGGGTTGTGCTCTGTTGTTATGATGCATAAATGCTGATATTGACCCTTCAAGAGTTTATCAACCCAATAGGTTGGCATACATATTTTGCTTTGTTACAGTACTGGTGTGTAACTCACCAGGGCTGCATTCATGCATGATGACAATAAGGGGCTTAATGCATTAAAGCACCACGCAGCCCTTAACAGGTGCCATCCTTCCCCTAGAGACCTCATCCCTCTGTATTACTTATTCACAGATACTGAGTACCGGTTGTCGAGACTGTGAGAGAGGAAATTGAATTTAACTTTATAATGTGCTCAACTGCTTTGGTCTGGCTCAGCATGTTCTAATCTGACAAATCTTAATTAGTAGCAGTTTTTATTGAACAGCTCAGAGAAAACCACTCTTACTGAGATACCAAAGGAAACCACCTTGCCATACAGCGAAACACATTAGTATTTAATGGCTGATGTTGCTCTCAATCATAGCTAGGCTTTATTAACATACCAAAACTTGACTGATAAATGTTAGATGAGAAGCCATTTGTCAAATCCTGCATTCACCAGAGGATTTGTGATCACCTGGTAATCTCTCTGGACTCTAACTCTGTCAAATAAACATCCAGACTAGCAAAACTAGTGAAATATGCTGGCTGGAAAGTCCCATACCACATTTTACGTTTGGATTACTGGTTGTTGTAGTCAGAGGGCGAGAGGCAGTCTCACATGTTTGTCAGAGGGTGAGAGGTAGTCAAATTTTCAGCAAGTTTGCAAAATGTGCAAAATTTCACAGCAACTTTAGACTAAAAACTGGTACTAGAAATGAAATGGCAGGAACATGACTCTCCTAAGTAACCAGAAAGTTACTGGTGTTGATTTATTTGTTTAACATTTACTTAAACCCAGTCCACGCCTGTGTGTATTCTCTGTAATACCCTATCATTAATCAACCATTTACCGTTTACAAAACAGTAAGTAATGTATAAAGGTGTTAAAGGGTGAACAAAACAGCAAGCTCAATACCTTTAGAAATAGATAGGAGAGTGTCTTACCAGTGCGGAGCAGGCATATAGATCATCCATCATTTTAGCATCCTTAAGGCCAGCATCAGAATGAGACTTTAACACCAGTCTGCCCTAACCTGCCCTTTCCATGTTCGTGACTGGGCCTTATACTAAAGTTAACACGGTCAGTTTCCATGCTAAAGGTGATTTGTCAGGAATCATTATAAAGGAGGTTCTCCACTGAACACTATCAGTGTGATGTGGGGTCATCAAGCATCAATTGGAGGCACATTGGGGCCATCTGAGGTTATCAGTGTTAAGGAATCATGAGATAACTGAAATGAAACCGAGATTTTCCTGACATGTAACAACTGCATCATATTATTGTGACCAGAGGGAGAAGAAGGATATGTCAAAAACAAGCTCCTACTTATTGAAAACAACAACTGTAGCACTACTGTAGATACCCACCCTTGGCCCCTTTGTCAGTGTCAATGGAAGTGAAATGGTTGAGCAGGCAGAAATGCTGCTAACTTATATCCTATATCTTGATGATGACACCGGCATCTATTCTAGATTATCCATCCTGTTTCCATTATAATGGCAGTGAAAAACCACCATTGTCGCCTTTGCTGGTACCCCTGTGACATATCAATATGCATTGCCAATCTAGGGCAATATAGCCAGGATCGGGGAACAGTAGCCAGCTCTGTATTGGGCTTGTTTTATATAGGCCTGCCCCCTCAGGCCATTCACCTCACCCTGAGGCCATTCGTGTACAGACCCTAGCTGCTGACTGCCAGTGTAAAGGCTGTACAGTATTCACTTGGTGCTCCTTGCAGTTGAAACTAATCCAGTTTACTATCAGGGTGTGAGTGTGACCTCTGTAACAAATGTGAATTTCCTTATGGCAGGTTAGCTGCTGCCTGTCAAGAGTCCCTGGTCAATCACTTCACGCAGCTTTAGGAGGATGAGGGTTCACTGACTGGTGTGGCACACGTCCCTGTAGAGGCACTAACGCTGCACACTGAGGCTGTAAGATGTGGTAAACCTGACATAGAGCTGGGGAAATCTCTTTGGACACCTCCATACTGAAGGAGCTGAGGGGTGTTGTAGAGACTGTGAGCCTTTCTGGAGAAGAATACTCCCTACTAACAATACATGATGTCAAATGTATTAGTGTCTTCTTGGTTAATACAATTACAATATGAGTCCAAAATACAATATTTCTTGTTGGACAACTTTTTGAATGAGTGTGTTGAAAATGGTCGTAACTGGGATGTACATGCCAGTGGATTTATGATTGTTAGGCTGTCATTTAGGGTCTTTTCCATTTGACAATACCAAATATTTTGTTACAAAGACAGGCCCAAATATGTTTGGGCTCACCCACAATTTGCCAAGATCCTATCCTATTGTACACATGATTCATAAAACGTACCTCTCCAACATAGTGAAACACTACTTTGTAATTCAATTCAAAGACAAGAATGTATTTGTGCCACCATATATGATAGCCGATGATTAACACTGGTTGCATGCTGACTACTCACAAGTCCTGCAGAGGTACAGTCAGATACCAGATCTAAAGCTTGCTCTTTTCTGGTCTGGGAATGTGTCTATGAGGACAATGCCCTCGCTGATTATGGCTTTCATCTAGTGGAGCCGACTCTCACATATAACAGGAATAGGTTTACATTGGGGTAGAATTGTTTGGCCTGCTCCTATACATTCCCTGGGACTGGGGTAGTTGGTCACTAGGGAATGGGTGCAGGATGATTAGGGGAGGGGGTGTTTAGGGGGCCCATTTGGCCAATTTCAGACAAGGAGTAGATTTTCAAACGGTTGAATAATAATTTTGGCCAATACACCAGTCCTCCCATAATATGGATTCCAAATATTCATTGATGGCAAATAGTTGCTGTTGAAGATATCACCCGTTGGTTTCTGGCAGTTTGTAAGACTAACCCGTTCTCCACTTTCAGACATGAGAGGACCTCCCTAATCAGGGACAATGCTGAATGAGCCTCTGTGAGTAACCCATCTTCACATCAGACTTTTAGATAAAAAGCCCAATGGAAAGTGAAAGTCACACTAATGACACCAGGATTTCCTAATGAATATTGAAATGAGCCTAGTATAATTTATCCCATATCCAAAATTTCATAAAGATAGTGAACATGAAGTGTAACTGATACCAAAAAAAAAGAGACCTATGTTCACCTTTCATATAGTTCTTTTCCCAAAACATATTGCTTAACAATATCCGAATTCTGAACTGATATCATATTGACAGGCAATATGTATATGAATATCCTTTGATGGCCTTCAGATAGTATACAGTCGTTAACCTCAAAGGGCGGGGTGTTGCCATGCTGCATGATGCATCAATGTAGCCCAGGCAAGTAACTTACAATTGCTGCATTGGTGCATTATGCCGAAGCTATCGGAATGTATCAAGCCTTCAGGATCTGCAAGGTACATAAATGCTGTGCTGGAGAGTTACTCATCAGGGCCGTATTTATGCATCATGAAAAAGGGTACACCAACATCTCTCTCACAAAGACGTTGTACTTTGTAATATAAACTTCTTTTTGCACCATCGAAAAACAAATTTCTCATGAACCTGATCAGATGAAATGATTAGATGTTATTGAGTTAGTGAAGTAGACATAACTGCCCCATGCTATATAAAACAACCTTGTGTTGTGTCAGGTGCTGTCATGAGTTGGAACGGCAGAAGTTACAGGGTTTGAAGGTGGAATGATTACATCATGAATAATTTCCTATGGAGCTGAGATCATTACAGTGATATATTAACCCAGATGTTTGCCTCGTTATTCACCTCCAGCTCCCCCTGGTCCCTGACAGGGTTTCTACATAAGTGTAAGCCTCGTTCTAATTACCTCCCCTTTACCCTTGATTAGTACCCAATCCATGTGCGAGTGTCTCCACCTATTTATTAGGTGTCTTATTGAGTTACAGAGTATTTATGTTAAATAACATAAATTGCCAATATGAATTTTGCTGGCAGAAAAACAAAAACATTAAACCGTCTTAACATTAAACCACTCCATCAAAGCATACCATTACACATTGTCTTCAGCATAGGACCTCTTTACAGGCCCCAGCTAGGTTCTTTCATAGATGTCACTCTGATGGTTACAGGCAGCTTAGCACTTACTTTATGTCTGTGTTGATGTCCCTGCACGAGACCTAAAATACACAGTAGGTGAGAAAAATGCAGGCAGAAAGGCTGTAAAACTAACTAATGATGCCAAACGCTTTCCTCCATGTCTACAACTTAGCACTGATAGCACCTGTAGGCTGCATAACAGGCAACAAGTTGGGTACACCGCCCAATATGGGCACAGCTACAGGAGGTAATAAAGGTGAGGGCAAGTATAGTTTATATCGAGTTAACTTTAAAGTCATGTTGGCGCCAGTTCCTTCACTTGACTCAGCCAATTATAGGCCAGGTATGAACTATATTGTCATACTACTGGTCAAGTGGTGAGGGAATTCTACCTAGGAAGGCTACGTTAGCCAAAGTGAGGTTTGCTATGTACATGCGTCTATCATGCAAAACATAACGAGGGGATCAGTCTATATATGTAGGAATCACAGATATCCCACAGGTCCTTGTAGGTTTACCCAGCCCAAGTTCCTGATTGGCTGGGTCGGTGAAGTTCTACTGGCGACATCCATGTATGTTGAGATGCCCAGGTGGGATTTGGTAACCTTGACAACATGATTGACCTAAGATTGACATTGAGTCCGCAACATGACATTCTCCTTATCCTGATACCGTATCTGATTGAAGATCAATGTGTGTCTGACACAAACAGACTCCAACGGTACCCTGGGATTCTGATTTCATCAAGGGTGGACTCTGCTCAAGAGACATGAGTTCAAGGTCAATTATACTAAATGAGCCAAGGAAATTTTTGATATATTTATATGATTTTCTACAGATAGAAAAGAAAGAGTTGAAGTTACTCTTCAAAAAGAAAATTAGACTCCTTTTAGAGAGTTATCTAGATTCCAAAGTCCAACCTTGCTTGACTATCTCCCAAAGGAAGTTGGAATCATGATGTAGCTTCACTCTTTTGTTCTGTATGCATAAGAGTGTATACAGAGTCTACTCCAGAGAAAACCATAACACAGATAACAGACGTAAAGAGCCCCCTGGAGGCAGAGGTCATATATTATAGGTGATGCCGGGAGGCTTGTACCTGACCCTGACAACTGCCCCATACAAACATAACGCGCCTATCACATACCCCTCTAGGATACAACTCTGATCTGCATACTTATGGCTGCACCTCATGTTGTCACACATGCACTAACTATGAGACTGTGATTTAAGACCGTTAAGTCTTTCTTGAATCAATTTCTATAAGCTTCATCTTAGGACAAAGAAATCACAGCTGCCAAGCATTTGGGATGACAGAATATCGGGTGCTGCCTCTTGTAAGAGGTGTCACTGTTTTAAGGAAATTCAGGCTTAAGTCTGATGTCAATAAGTGATGTTGTTGCCTAGTCATCTGTGGTACTGATAAGAATTACACACCCCAAGCCTTTCATGCCTTTTTTTCAGGATGTTTTCAATATCATGTAATCCTCAGATGTTTCACTGTGACTCTTTGAATAAGGCTGCAGTGAGGGAGTAGGGAAAATGTAATCTAATAAATCAGGTCTTTTCATGCTACCAGTGTATTAATGGATTCAGGCACTATTAAATGCCCCAGACATAGACATTAAAAAAAGGAAGACTGAATAAATATGTGGCAACAAAACACCATATACTGAAACTGTTTACAAAAAGAAATTACTGCCACTCATAAAACACCAGAAAGACGCTTTATTGCCTCTGATAATAAGTACAAAAAATAAATCATCTGCCATTATTTTTTTTCCCCATCTCCCTAGCAGAGCTGCTTTGAATTCCACAGACCTTTGCAGTCATTAAGGACAAGGCTGTTAGGAGCTATGAGGCAGGTGACAAGATAAAGGGTGTGTAAAAGAGGAAAGTAGACGCTGGACTGGTATTCGAGGAGAGAAATGAGCTTCATAAGATGACAGCGTCTATGAGGGTAGGAGTAGCGTCTTTATTAATTACTAAAGTAGTCCTGTCCTTCAGATGCAATATAACTGATAATACCTGAACCTGATTTTGAATTGAATTGAAACTTCTTTTATTTATACTACATGAAGTAGGCCCAGGGCCAGACCATAGAGAATGTTGCCACCCAGATGGAGGGGTGAGAGGCAAGCCATCTTAACTGAAAATAAGAACTGAGACCGTTTAATGGTTAGCAACTGTACATTGAGGGCTCAGGAGATTTTGTACATACAGGCATACAGCCTAGCTAACAAAGCGAGTCAGGGATAGAAGGGTTGAAAAGTAAACTAAAGAAGACTGACAAAAAAAGTGGTAAAAGATGATCTATATATTTAGGAAGCCTACAAGGCAGTTAAAGGATGAACTTCCTGGTAGACTTCTGAAGATTTTGAAAATATACTACATCTTGAGATAAAAGCTAAGGCAGATGGCCCTGCCCCCACTACAGTAACACAGGTTATATCATAGTGGTTGCTGCTAGACATAGATAGATGTGTGTCTTTCTGCTTGTTACCTTGTAAGTAGAACCACCTGTTCTATACACTAACTAGGTATCTAATGATGAGGGATGGTCCCCTGCCTTGACAGCTATAGTGTTTATAGGACACACACCATGGAAATAATGGGTCTGCATACCGCATACTGCTTTGATGTGATATGCTCTTTGTTGTCATCATATGATAATACAAACATGGTCTACTCAACAACAAGAAACAAGAAGAGAAATTGACATTGGGCAACTAGATATAAACAGTATCATGCCTATGATTGCCTTTCACATAGTCCTTAATGGTCTGTATCAATGATAAATACAGCCACAATAAATGCACCAAAACAGGACCTTCAGAATAAACACCTGTCTTTCATAATTGACTTGGGTATCAGCCCTGAGAAAATGTAAGCGTGCGCCCAACATTATCGAGACAGAAGAGTATCTGTCAAGCATAACCTTTTTGCTACTTTCAGATCTGTTTACTATAACATGTCCTCTGTGTGAGACAAGTTGTAACTGATATGCCTTTTATGTGTACCATACTTGCTTATAGAAAGTATATGGATATATATTGTGTACCCCACAAAATGCTAAACTAAAATTAGGTGGTAGTTCCACCCACTACCTCCAGGGTGCACTCCACCACCTAGGGAATTGCCGCCAATTCGCGCACTTCCACTTCAGTTCCCAGGGAGGAACAGGTTGATTTTTTCTTTCGTTCACTTATTCAATGTAATAAAGTGCCTACCTTACCAAATTGTGTCCGAGGTCTAGGGCAAATGTTTATCCTGTGTCTTCCATTTGTCCCGAACAGAATATGGTGAAAGTTTCTTGCTACAGTGCTTACTTAATCAAGAAGCTTGCATTACATACACGCATATTCTCATCTAAATATCTTAGTACATAGACAATTCATTGTATTCTGCATACAAAGCATATTTTTTGCCAACCTCGGAAGAAGCTTTTTCTTCCTGAATTCAGACATGGTGGAAAGATAAGATGTTGCACAAAAAGCTACCAATATACTAATCCAATATCAAGGTGCCACCACGAGTGGGAACAGGAGTAGTTACAGGGTGTGAAGGTGGAATGATTACACCATGAATAAGTGCCTGTGGTTTATAAACCTGGATGTTGGCCTTGTTATTCACCTCCAGCTCCCTTTGGTGCGCAACATGACTGCTAGATAACTGGGAGTCTGACGTTAATTACCTCCCACTTACCCTTAATAAATACCCAGTCTATCTGAGAGAGTGTCACCGACTGGAATGCACTATGACTGCAATGTCCCCTAAGCACTTGGTAATGGGTCCCTACTTAACCATATTGGTTTTGTCATTAACTGCTTGGGCAATAGTATGTGACCAGCAATATTGATGCTTGTATGTTTTCCTTTATACTTTAATACCAGAATTGCATCTATCTGTATCTTTACATATATTTGTAAAAAATCATTGTCAAAAAAGACAATGTTTCCATGGTGAGCTATAGCACCACCTTGGCTGATCACCTGATCTAATATGACCACCTTTAACCACAAGCTATACAACAGTCTAGCTCACAGTACCTGAGATACCTGTCTCAAAATGATAAGTGACAGATTGACATATGTGTCTGTTTGGCACAATTTAGAAATACAACAAAATTGATACTTTCAAAGTTAGTAGGAAAACACTGTGTGGAATGGCCATTTGCAATGACTAAACACACACTTCAACATCCACATTACTAGTTGTCTTCACCACAGTCCCTCCCAGCCCCCAGCTAGGTTCCTTCATAGATGTCACTCTGATAGTAACAAGTGCATTAACACTGTCTTTATGTCTGTCTTGATTTTTCTCGGTAAAACCTAACGTACACAGTAGGTGATGAAAGGACTTGCAGGAGGGCTCTAAACCTAACTAATGGTGCTGAACGCTTTCCTCCATGCCTACAACTTAGCACTAATAGCACCTGTAAACTGGAGAGTTGGCAACAAGTTGGCTGTTCGACCCAATATGGGCACAGCTCTAGAAGGTAAACGAGGTGATTGTGTGTGTAGCCCATGACAAGTTAACTTACAGTTGTTCTGGCGCTGGTTCCTTAACCTGACTTGATCAATATCATCCAGCTGAGACATTAACTTCATCTTGGATTTTTACCTTTTACTACAGTCAGTGTACCTCCAACATTGATAGAATCTCCTAATATTACTGCATTACTACACTAAATTGTAAAGGAAATTTAAAGGTAATAAAATCTAGACAAGTTTTAATATATTCTCTTTTGTGATTTTTGTTCTAGTATCTGGGTGACAACTTTAAGCTGCAGTACTCAGTGTATTACTTTAGACATTACATCACAATCAGAGCCAAGTAATTACTTTGGTTACATTACTGCACACTGCTAAAAGCATTGCCTGATTGTCCTGGATGGGAAAATGTTAGGGTTTCAGGTTAATAGGTTAAGATATCAGGAAACAGTCCTAGGCCATTCTGGTCAGAAATCAAGAACCAATGTAGAAATTGCCTGCACATCCACACACCCACACACCTCCTACTTTGCTTGATTGAAATGCTGCTTAATCGGCATGAATGAAATACAACCTACACATCTGCCAGAAGAGAAGTCTGGATGACAGTGCCTGACTGTCTGCCAAATGTACTTCTGTCATGTACAGGTAGCTTTACATAGAACCAGACTGAAAGGCTCCCAGGCCCTCTCTGCATCCAGCATCTATCTATTATTCTGAGATTGTCTGGATCCATGTGTGTGCCTCCCAGCATTTATCTCTGTAGGATTTCAGTGAAGGATAGACTCACCGCATTCCTTTCCAAACCAATTCTACATCAGAAATTGCTGTATGAATGTGACCAAATGAAGAAAATGTGCCTGACAAAAAAAATCATTTTCTGAAATCACATTTTATCACAACGTATGAGAGTTGAATATTTAGAGTATATTCTAAGGTGTTTTTGCCTTCTGCAAAAAGGTTTCCATAGTTGCTACAGCTTCCCTCTAGAAATAAGGTGTTTTACCAGTTTTCTTGAAATATAGAAAGAAGAAGTATGTTGAATTCATTATATAGAAAATGTATAAGTGAGATTGTGTCTTGATCACACACCCCGATTGTCTAAATGTGAAGAAATTCCACAAACTTGGAGTAAGGCTACATTGTACTTGAGGCTTGGAGTATTGAGTTAAAAAATGTTTGGAAAAGAGAGTGCCATATTGAACAGCCATGTAATAGATAGCAATGTCTAGAACTACCCAAGGCTTCAGATCTTGGTAGACCTTCCGGCCAAGGTTTGGAAGAGAATATTGCCTGATTTCATTTACATAAAGATCATCTGGTGACAGGGGTATGAACTATTGTGATAGAACTGAATTCAACCTTGGAAGGCTAAGTTAGCCAAAACAAAGTTTGCTATGGACATGTGCCTACCATGTAAAGCATATAGAGGGGGATGAGTCATATATCCCATGGGCCGTTGTAGATTTACCCAGACCAATATCCTGATTGGCCAGTGTCGGTAAAGTTCTCCTGGTAACACACAGACATGTATGTGTAGATGCCCAGGTGGGATTTGGTAACCTTGACAACAGGATTGACCTAAGATTGACATTGAGTCCACAACATGACATTCTCCTTATCCTGATACTGTATCTGATTGAAGATCAATGTGTGTCTGACACATACAGACTGCAATGGTACCCTAGGATTCTGATTGCATCAAGGGTAGACTCTGCTGACGAATCATAAGTTCAAGGACTGAGGCATGGGCCAATGAAATTTCTTTGATATATTTATATGATTTGCTACAGATGAAGTAAAAACAGTTGAAGTGACCCTCTACAACATAAGGTCATAATGAGTAATTTTGAAAAGTCAGGTAGATTCCAAAGTGCAACCTTACTTGGCCATCTCCCAAAAGGAAGTTTGTGCTGTGGCTTTACACTCTTATTTTTATTCTGTATACAGAAGCGTTTATAAAGGGCCATACTCCAGAGGAATCCAAAAAAGGCCTAGTTCTGTTCATAATTCAGTCTTCTATCCCATTCTAAATTGATATGGCCCTGCTGTTAAGGAATGCATTATGAGTTGCCATAAATTGGTTTATGAACTGGGGGCCATCTCTGGCAACCATCAAATATGTATGAAGGGTGGAAGGCAAAATTTGTTCTGATGGCATTTGCTGCTTCTAGAATGTAAATCTCCTGTATCCTGTCATTGAGATATGGTCCAGGTCTATCATATTATGGCTTTTATGCACTTTATAGTGCAACTTTACAAAATCGGGTTTTGTGTATAAAATTGCAATTCTCTCCTGATGATATTTTAATGATCTTAATGACTATAACTATTCAAATTGTTTACAGGGAAAATTCTCACAAGGAGAACCTTATGCCTTAAAAAGATACACAGATAACATTGGAATGAAGTCATAGAAGTTGGGATCGCATACTTTATTTTCAGTTTAATATTCCAAAAAGTGATAACAAGTCATCTGTGCTTTGTAAAGTGTTATTGCTGTAGGAGACACTTTAATATGTAAACAGAGAGAACTTCGACAAGATGCAATTTATTTCTACTGTTGGATACTTCACAGTATCTAGTAGTCCTCAAGAAACAGTGCACCATGCAGAGACAACATTAAATCAAGATGACACTTTCATCAGCACTAGCAGGCTCACAGCAACATATTGATGATGAGCCATCAGCATGGTAAGTAAGAGATATCTGAAATATTCCTCTTGTGCAGCTAGAGGCAATTAATGAAGTATTTCTACCTTTACTGTTAGATGCTTTGCTGTATCTAACAGTCTTCATGAAACTTTGCAACCTGAAGAGAGCCAACATCAACGTGAGCTGAACCTTTTAGTCCTGGCAAGCATACTCAAAGCAATTCAGCCAAACTTTGTAAAACTTTATCTGCAGAGACAGTGAGATAATATATTTCATGGGCTTTTAGCATCCTTTATGCACTATACGCTGCATGTATTTAGAAGCAAACTGTCAATCAAAGGCATTTGGATAATGAATAATGTTGGAGCCATTAATTTCCTGCTACAAAGTTAGCTACAGAAGAATATATGGCTTCCAGATGATGTAATAGTTTTCCTCATTACTTACAATGCCCCATCGTTATTTGACATTTAAGCTGTAACAACTACATCTATTTGAGACAATATGACCACCCACCACACTAATGCCATTCAGATCCCCTTAGATAGACATCTATGTTATCCTGGCCTACTACCACTTAGTGTGCCTCATCAGACATGTACATGTTACATCCCTGGTGTGACCAATGGGACTGATTGTAGTGACATCTGGTGAGGTTGTCACAACTAAGGTGTCTGTGCAGATAACTGCTAGTGCTACAGCCACAATGCTACTGTCATTACTGAAGACAGTCTCTCAGCAGTCGGTTACCCATCTCACTATCTGTAGTGAGAGATGGGGGCCAACAGCCATGGTAAATAACCTCTCTGTCCTGACAATGCTATCTACATCCAGTGGTAGATAATGCATATATCAATTCATGTATGGTAGTTATATTTGAGTCTGCTACAAGAAACTGCCTCAAGGTTGATGCCTAGCCTCAACCTCAAACCACCCAGAGATTGTCTGACCACTCCTATGTTGTAGAGAGTCTTATCATGTCCATGTCTCTCCCCGTGTGTCTTCATCTACTTCTGCCTGTTTCCCTCTTTCTGTCCCCTGCCCCTCTCTCTATCTCAGTCTCTGCCTCTATCCATCCCTTCCATCTTCTTTTCCCTCTTCTCTGTCTCCGCATACAAAAAGTAGCTTGTGCTTTGTGATAAGATCTGTTGAGAAGTATGTTTTTATAGGATATGAAGGGAAAAAAAGGCAGATCTAGATCAGTTCCAAGTGAAATTAGGTCCAAACAGGTGGCAGGTAGCCTGTACTCTATTATGAGTTTTAGAATGATTTATAAATTATGCATGTTTTATCTAGCCCATTGCATTTACCTTTAATGTGATACCAAACGTGCCCATAATACTCCGATCCTATCATAATTGTTTTTTGTTGTTTTGAAGAAAACGAGAATTTCCCAAATGAGTTGTAGTTGTGATGCACATGGTATTGAAAAGAATGTTTTTCCTAAAGTGGCCCAAGTACCAGTATTATTATAGACATCAGTTAATTGCACCCTGTGAAGAAAAGGTAGATACTACATGCTGATCAATATGATACAAACTCCTTATCAGCCATCAGAAGTATCTTAATATTGATCTGTCTAGATGGCAAACAGCTGTCTGTTACTCTTTCTGACACTGACTAGGACTTTCCTTAAGCTGGTGTATCCTGCTTGTCAAGTCTGTGAATAAGCCAAATTCCTTTTTTGCCAATTAATCTTTCTTTAAAGGCTAGGACCTCCCAGCCTAAATCCTAAAACCGCAGCCAGGCTTGTTGAGTTTATATAACTTCAGTTATATTTAGAATCCCCCTAACAGAATCCAGCACATGCAGGCATATCCTATCCCTGTGAGCCTGTATTCCCCAGCACCAGTACCCCATGTATAAAGGCTCAGGCAACCAACAAATGGTTTGCTTGTTGTTCCTTTTCAGCAGTCCTCTGGTCTAGACAAGTTGCACTGGTGTGACCAGCAGTTGCACTCTGCCAGTGGTATAGTATTGAGTACTAGTGATACCCACCAGTGTACTGACTGACACCAATGTGCCCACAGAAAACGGTATACTCCCCCTTGAATAGGCCATATGCTACTATTTTGGGTAAAAAAGGAACATCTATACACAATGATACCATTGCACAATGTGTATACCTAGAAGCCAATATGTAATCATAAAATCTAAGAGGGTGCTATAGTTTTATCATTATTTTATAGACTATTTAATTCCAAGCAAAGCCTGATTCATGGTCCCCCTACTTAAGTCACCTGGCCAGGACAGCATGATCACCTGGTCCCACTGCTCACTGCACCCTTCACCCATACACTGTAAAAAATGTGTATATAATTTAAACACTTTCACTGAAACATATTGATAGCAAAATCTTTTTTTTTTCTATAAACATGTGCAGGAATATGGCCGCCAGTGATGGGTGAGCTGCAACAGTGAAAAATCGTGGGCGAGGGCAGTTTGGCTAGCCCACTTGTATTAATCTCCTACTCCTTCTACAGGCTCTTCCCCATATATAGGCTCTTCTTAGTCAAATACAGTACCTATACTGTTGTTAAACATCCATGGTAATTTAGATAATGTCAACAATAATGAGTAGATAGTGCTGTCCAGAATATTCCAGTGAGCCAGCCAAACTGGCCTTGCCCACTATTGTTTAGGCACACTCATCACCAGCAGACGTATCCCTGTACCTGGTGACAGAAGAAAGTGCCTAAATGCTGAGATTCAGTGAAAGTGTTAAACTTTAATGTGTTTGTGTAAAATTATGTGTTTAAATTAGAAACACTTTTTACAGTGTATGTCTGAAGGCTGTTAGCACACTCTACTAGCAGGCCTTTGGTGGGCATGAGGCCTTGTTTACAGCCACATCTGAAGGGTCACTTGGATTGGGGTCAAAATCAGCCCTCTGGTGTAAAATTTGTGAAGTAAAAATCGATCTGGAATTTGAGGAGCACAATTTAGTGGTAGAGTTATGAACTACATGAACTCCTAGAGATCCTACCCTTTAAGAAAACAGCAAATGGACCAAAATGCCAAGAGGCAGATGCTTGTGAAATAGGATGAGATGGATGTAACATCTGCTGATGCAGAAGAGGCCCCAGGTCCTGATCCAACAACAATTGATCACCCAACGAGCACCTAGGATGTGGCCACCTGTTGGGGTGATGGTTTCCATGAGCAGAATGAATAACATATATGTCTAGTAGACTGACCAGGGCTGTATTCATACATCATTCAAGACAAACGACAGAGCACAATTACAAGCTGGGTGGCCCCTAAAGGATAATTTACAGCTACTGTGATGTATAGAAACTACCTCAGTGGAGTCAGCACACAGCCAAAAATAATTTTCTTACCCCAAGAAAATACTAGAATCAAGATTAAATTTTCTTGATTCAAGGAATAAACTCATTCTGAGTTTTGACGTTTATCTTGTTTTCAGAAAGGGGAAGCTAAAAATAATATCTTATATTTTTCTAGTATTCTTCTAAAAAAACAAGTATTCAAGATTATTTTTCTTTAGAAATTTTCTTAAAACTGGTAATTTGTGCACCTAACAAGATTATATCGTATATTCTTGACATAAGAAAGTTCTATTTCTAGATTTAAGATTGCTATGTCTTGAAAACCTGAAACCATGAATCCAAAGTGTCAATTAGGGCGGAAAAATATGCAAATATACTCTATTATGTGATGGTTATGACCATGCTTATTGCCTTCATCAAATTCCTTTCATTATTTGGGAATTTTATAGGTCTGGAATGTGAGTTCAGTTAGGTTCTATAGGGATCAAGTATACATACTACTAAATAAGATTTATTTTCTTAAATTAAGAACATTAGTTACATGTTGTGCCACAAGAGGCCACAACTATGCAATACAACAACTTTCTTATCAAACAGGGTATACATTTCTGCCTCAAAATAAGTCCCAAAGAAACAGAAGAGGGTAAAAATATGTGGGAAAAGGGGAAATTTGATGTAAGAACTCTTGTTCCAGTGAATGAATTATAATAACTATTAGGAAGAAATGATAAGAGACACCATTTGCTTGGTAAAATCATTTAAATAAAGGGAAGGATTACCTGTCCCATTACATAAAGTGAAATGACTTTGAATAAAGGTCTGTTTGCTTAAACTTCTATTGTAGCTACAAAAAGCTGCATTCAATCTGATGAACCTCTTTCTGATGCTCTGGCATCAATCCTTTCCCTCTAAGACTCAAATTAAATATAATCATGCCCCTTTCCCAGGCAAGAACATCAATTTTGTTTATTTACTTAAATAAGAAATTAAAACTTACTTAAGAAAAATGTTTTCTAGAAAAATGTTTTCTAGAAAAAAGGTCCATTCTGTAAGAAAGAATAACTTATTTTGAGAAAATGTCAGGAAATACCAGTGTAGGGGTTTACTACGGTAATCATTTATATCCAGGTGACCGAGGAGGATTAAGTTCGGGTTGTTCCCGCCTGGCGTTAGTGTGGGCGGTATCCCAGAGGGGGCGACTGTCCTCTCTCGGGTACTGCGCACCACGTTTCAGGCGGGAGCCAACCGACACGTGACCATGTTCATTTCACATCCAAAGGGGGTATATAAACCTCCCCTCCTCGTATAGTCGCCAGTCAGTGCAGGCCCGGCTGACTCCCCGCATTACCCTACCCCAATCGCTAGATTGAACCAGGACTGCTTCGTCTTACCCTTCGGGTTAAGACTAGATTCAATTGTAATAGGGATACGTTGAATAAACCACGCTTTCTACTTCGCACTTGGAAACTGACGTTCTTGTTCTCTTTCTGAGATTCCGAACCACTACACTGGTGCCGTGACCAGGATCAGTTTCGAAGTAGCAGTCAGGTGAACCTGGCCGGAGTAGGAGAGTATGGGGACGGTAACGTCCCGGAGCGGAACAACCCAGTTGTTCCGACCAGCTTCGAGGGTTTCATGCGTGAAACCGAAGGAGCTTTAAATCCAGGAGCGACTCTGGAAGAAGGAGAACTGGAGTCCACCCGAGTGGACCAGATGGAACCGGAGGAAGCGAGGGGGTTCACACCGAACTTCATTGCCACTCAGGGCCAAATCATGTTGAACACTGGGCGTTCTTTGTTCAACACGACTGACTCCGTTTTCTTCCCCGGAGGAAAGAAAAGGGCGAACCAGAAGGGCTCCTTTCTGGACCCGACGGTATTAGAAATACCGCCACAACCCCTTCGGGTCGTACCCGAAGGAGGTCCCATCGTCGGGACCCAACCTGATCTTGATCAGGACGACACCTTGGACCGGGACAACGAGTACCGGAACAAGGAAGAAATGAACAAGCAGTACGATGCTCTGCACGACGAATTGGTTTCGTTGATCTCTGAAAGGAATAGGTACATCCTAGAGAGTAGACAGGTCCATCAGGATATGGAGTGGAGAACGGATCAGTTGACCCGTGACAACCAACTGGTGAAAGACCAGATGGAGAAAAATCAGGAAACACTGAAAGCGGAAAAGAAAAGATTATCCGAGTTAGGTCAAGCTAACCGGAAGTCTTATGCCTGTCAACAACAGTATCAGGCGGACCTAGAAAGATACTCTAGGGAATGGCACGCCGCCAAGGACGCTCGCAACCAGCAGGTGGAAGACAATGAGGCAGTAAGAACCGCTATCCTAGAAGCAAACGAAGAGTTAGATCAGAAGAAACTAGAGGGCATGAAGGCGGTATCTATACTGGAAGCTAGACGAGTAGAGTTGGAACTCTACCTAGGTAACCAGAAGGTACCTGACCCAGAGGTGACCCTCACCCCTGGGGAAGGAGTGGAGAACCCTCCACTCCAAGGAGTTCTAAAGCCCGCCACCCGATACCCTTCCGGAGGACAGGTAGAGAAAGATGTCTACTATACATCTGCTCCCCCTGCTCCGACGGGACCTTCGGTAACCATCGATCCGACGGCATATTCCGCGGGAAGTGCGCCGGGAGTCGATAGTTATGACACCTTGAACCCCTTCGCTGGGGATAGTCCATCTCAGTATGGAGCTGTTCCACCCCCTTCGGGTACGAGCAAGAACACCACCACCCATGAGGATCAACAGGGGGGGTGGTATGGTTATGATCATTGGGGTGACCTGATTTTTCATCATAACCAGGAGGCAGAGACCCGAGAAGGGAGAACTCCGGGAAATCAAACCCGGGGGCATGCCACCCAAGGCAGGAGAGCAGTGGAAGGACCTTCTGCTGGATGGTCTAGGGATCAGAACCGACAGTACCCCCGTACTGATAGTCCTGTTAGACCCACAAATGGTCAGGGAAGTCGGCCTAGACCCCAAACCCATGACCAAACAACCACCGGGAGTGTTCCCCCTTATCCGGGTACCACTTCTCGCCCTCGACCAACCCGGTTTCCCGGGTGCGAACCAGTCTCTCCAGTCCGACCATTGACCCGAAGAACCTCAATGGCTCCCGGATTGAGACAGGTTTATGATACTGATCCTTGTATCAAGAGCCTTGGCTTAGATAGCTATAGCCGGGGACAGGATGCCACTGAAATAATGGACTGGAGCCGGAATCTATCGGATCAGCTGATAGAAGGGGTCACCAGGGGTGCCCGACGGACCGCCCGGATCACTAAATCCTACAAAGGGAAAGGACCCTGGAAGGATGAATACCAAATATTTGTGGATGACTGCAAATACAACGGGTGGTCTAAAGAAGACTCGTTAGGAGCCTTCGTGATCTGGCTAAATGATGGGCCAGGTAAGTCAGCAGTCTCCCAATGGAGAAGTACGTATGGCCCTTCGGGTACATATGATCAGCTCGAAAGTACTGCTGTATATATCTTTGGGAACCTGGTGACCGTGGATCACTGGTTGGTCTTCAAGGGAAGAACCCAGAAGCCAAAAGAGTCCCCAAAGATATATGGTCTAGAGCTTCAACGGATTCTGCATCAGGCAAGACCCGAATGGGCTAGAGACGCCGATTACTACATCGAGACTCTCTTTGTCCGGTTTATTAGCGGACTGAGCGACCCTGATCATCAGGAACTAACCAGAAAAGCTTGGAAAAGCGATTCCTCCCTAGCCGATCTATTTTTAGCCATAGATGGTCATGAAAAGAAGAAAGTTCTTCTTGCCGGATTGGTGCCTAACCAATCCCGAACGTCAGCGGTAGTTGACTATAGTAGCAGCGGGGGATCCTCGGGTGAGGATACCGAAGGAGAGGAGACCATTGGGGCGGTAGCCTTCAGTGGGAAGCGCCGGGACAAAAAGTCCGGTGATAACAAAAGGCGGAAACCTTTTGACAAATCATCCTCTAGCAAAAAGCCAGAGAAACCTCCAGGGGACCATTCAAAAATCCCTTCCAAACCTCCCTCGGGTCCACCAGAACCCAATGTTCCGAAGAAATCGGAGCCTGACCAGTCCCTCGGATTGGTAGAAGCCATGATGCAGCGTATGATGGCGATGTTTGATAAGAAAGAGGAAAGGAGGGTTAAACCCGAACTGAGTACTGTAACATGTTACAGATGTCAGGAGAAGGGGCATTACGCCTCCTCATGCACAGCTGAGAAACCTGTGATGCGATTCTCCGGAAAGAACTCGGAAAATTAAAGGGGATCCCTGAGGAAGGCGACTCAGAGATCCCGAAGGAAATATGCCATGATACTCCTGACGGAATGGGAGTAAGTTCACACTCAGTAGTGACGCCCGGACATATGGAGGACAAGCAGGCGCAGCTTGGGAACCCTGGGGCCGGGGCCATCAGCATTCCAGTCATACATTCGGGAAGTGAGTCGGGGAAACCCGGTGCTGATGCGGAGGAGTATAGTGCAATGGTTTGTGGAACCAGGCTCCCCCTAGATCACCCTTGCCTGGAATACATAAGAGGGCGTGGATTAGATCTAGGTACTGAGAGTGACTTACAGAAGTTCACTAGTAACCCTTCATTGAATGGAGGAAAAAGGTGGTATTTAGCCGCTTCTGTGAAGGGTAGAGTCGGGGAATTTCTGATAGATACTGGAGCCAGCCACTCCATCATCTCTCGGAGGTTCTACACTCTTCTGCTGGGCACAAATGATGACCTTAAAATGAGGGTAAATGCGTGCACAGCCGACGGTAGCAGATTGCGGACGTTTGGACGTACTTTCCTGTGTATCTCGGTGGTGGGGAAGGAGTTTGTATTCTCCCCAACCATTGCTGAGATCGAGGATGATGGCATTATAGGGATGGACTTTGCCGACCTGTTCGGGATGATGTTGAACCCGAAGACAGGTGAATTGTCCATACAGAGTCAAAGTTAATATCAAAGCACAATGTGTGCTGAGAGTTATCAGTAGTGTAGCAAGTGTCGCACAGACGGTGAAACTTCCACCGGGAACCACATGTGATGTGTTAATAAGCGCTTCCTCTGAACTAAGAGGAAGGGCCGGGGTCATGGAACCCGACGTAGCTTATCTCCAATCCCTCGGGTTGGAATCTGCTGATACGTTGGTGGGAAATGCCCAATGGACCCTTGTCCCCATTTCCAATCCTGGTGTTCATATGGTATATCTCCAGAAAGGCGCTAAAGTAGGCAGTGTGGTACTCGCGGAGGCGGTCACCAGCAGCCTTCTGGGGTTGCCATCCGAAGAGCCGCCAGGTACGGCCGTAATCGAAGAGGAATTAGAAAAGCTAATTCTAGATGCTTCGGAACTAGATCCGAAGGAGCAGAGGGACCTTCGGGTAATGTTAAAACGTTGCCGAAGGGCCTTCGCGTTCCCCGGAGAACCCTTAGGACGAACTGATAAAGTCCTACACGGAATTGACGTGGGGGAAAGTTCCCCCTTTAAAATTCCTTACCGTAGGCTACCTCTGAAGAAGAAGGAGGTAGCAGAAACTGAGATCAATAAGATGATTAAGGATCATGTTATTGTACCCAGTTCCAGCCCCTGGAGCAGTCCAGTCTGTATGGTCACAAAAAAAGATGGGACCATACGGTTCTGTATTGACTACAGGAAACTGAATGGGATGACAAAGAAGAACTCATATCCTCTACCGAGGATTGATGAAACCATTGACTCCCTAGGAGGGAATGAATGGTACTGTACCATAGACTTACAGTCTGGGTACTGGCAGGTCGGAATGAAGCCTGCCGACATGGAGAAGACGGCCTTCTCGAGCCATGTAGGATTGTTCCAGTACAACGTCATGCCCTTCGGGTTGTGCAATGCGCCAGCCACCTTCGAGGCCATGATGGAGACATTACTGAGCGATCTACTATGGAAGAAATGTCTAGTTTATCTAGATGACGTCATTATCTTCGGAAAAACATTCCAAGGTTGTCTAGACAACCTGGAAGAAGTCCTCCAGAGGATAATGAGTAATGGGTTGAAATTAAAACCTAAGAAATGTCAGTTGTTTAAGAAAGATATTAATTATCTGGGAAGAATCATTTCCACACAGGGGGTGAAAGCAGACCCGGAGAAGATCCGAAGTGTGACGGAGTGGGAAAAACCCAGGTGTCCCAAGGATGTCCGTTCATTCCTCGGGTTCTGCTCGTATTATCGAGATTTCTTACCAGGCTATGCCCAGGTGAGCTATCCTATCCAGTCACTGTCTCATTGGACACCTGGTAGGCGTAAGGAAGTTTTTCCATGGGGAAAAGAGCAAGACGAGTCTTTTGAATCCATCAAAAGACTCTTTGTTGAAACACCAGTGTTGAAATATCCGACAGCCGCCGGTCATTTCATCCTGGATACTGATGCCAGCAATGAGAGCATTGGAGCTGCTTTGAGTCAGGTCCAAGACGGAAAGGAAGTTCCCATTGCTTTTGCTAGCAACACCATGAACAAGTCACAGAGGAATTACTGTACCACCAAGAGGGAACTCTTGGCAGTGATTGTTTACACAAAGAAATATAAACATTTTTTGTGGGGCTCAGATTTCACGCTGAGGACTGACCATTCCTCCTTGAGGTGGTTACTGAATTTTAAGGATGCTGAAGGCATGATAGGTCGGTGGTTAGCACACTTATCAGAGTTCGGGTTGGAACAGAAGCAGATCCAACACCGACCCGGTGTGAAGCATGTAAATGCTGATGCACTGTCCCGCCGACCCATCAGGAGTTGTGGAAATGGGAAATGTGATGATTGTGGAGCCCACGGGGCGGTCCTAGCTGGAGTCCGGTTGCCACTGGAATCTAGGGGAACTGGTATCCTCCAATGGTCTATGGAGACTATCAGAAGGTTCCAGGAAAAGGACCCGAACGTGGGGAGGTTGCTCGGGTTGATTCCTAAAGGGATCAAACCTGTTCGACCTGAAATCTCGCTAGAAAATAGAGAGATGAGGAGATTTTTAGCCCAATGGACAGAGCTTGAAGTATCCGAAGGTGTTCTATATAGATGGAAGATCAATCCTTCGGGAAGAAGGATCAGACAGGTGGTGATCCCCTCCGGTATGAGGAGGGATTTAATGTATTATTGTCACGGTCATATGACCAGTGGTCACTTTGGGAAGAAACGTTCATTAGAACGACTGTCCCGAAGATACTACTGGCCAGGAATGAGCACTGACTTATTACGTTGGATCGCCACGTGTCCCGATTGCTGTAAAAATAAACCCGGCCCTGGGATGGGTAAAATGCCCTTGTCCCAGGAACTGTTCGGAGTTAGGTTTGCGAGAATAGCAATCGACATCATCAGTGGTTTTAAAACAACCCCTGATGGTAACACGTGTATGATGGTAGTCACTGACTACTATACTAAGTATACGCGGGTGTTCCCTTTACCCGATCACAAAGCAGCGACCTGTGCGAAGGCCTTTGTGAAAGGTTGGGTATTACACCTGGGAGTGCCTCTGATGATGCATAGTGACCAAGGCCGGGAATTTGAGTCGGATCTATGGCAGGAAATGTGCCATGGGTTAGCCATCTGTAAGACCCGAACCAATCCTTACCGACCCCAGAGTGATGGGATGGTGGAAAGGTTCAACAGAACGCTGATTCAGGTTCTGAAACCCTTGGTGAATGAAAGTATGACTGATTGGGATGAACAATGCGAATATGTATGCCATGCATACAACAGCACTGTTCATAAAAGCACCAATTGCACCCCAAACTTATTAGTGTTTGGGGAAGACATGATCATGCCAGCCGATCTTGTTTTTGGAGTGGTCGGGTTGAATCCGGACGCACCCTGTCACGTGATGTTTGTGGAATCACTAAGAGACCAGTTCAAATTCGCATACGAACTTGTTAGAACAGAGTTACAAAAGAATGCGAAATGGCAGAAGACTGGTTATGACCATGGACTAAAAGTCCGTCGGTTCAAGGTAGGGGATCAAGTAGTAAGACTACACGAACCTCTATCCAATTTAAAGTTAGCAAGCAACTGGGATGGTCCATTTGTAGTGACTAGAGTAGTAAGTGACTGTACTGTCATGATTAGATCCTTAATTGGGCGGATCTATAAATCCAACGTGGCTCGGCTCCGTCCCTGGAAGGGGAGGGATCTGACCACAGAAACGTATGGGTTAGGAGTAGATGAATTACTCCAAGAAGTAAAGAACAGGAAAATGGATCAAATAACCCCGAAACGTGGCCGAGGAAGGCCTAGGAAGTTGGGGGGCAGTGATCCGAAGGTGCAGAAGAAGGAAAAAGTCTCGCTAGCTGTAAGCAAACCTAGGCGGAAGAGAAAGGGGACGGCTAACCCTGCCTCTGAAAAGGCGCCTTCGGGAGCTAGGTCAAAGAAAATACCCATGGGAGGTACCCGACGCAGTCCCCGCCTGATAGAAAGGGCTGCGGTAACCTAAGCTAGTACACAACGAGTGTGTTGTCCTGTACTATGTTAGGAGAGGGAGGGAAGAAATTCCTGGCGGGAAAAATTATAAATTTATTTTCCTCTTTTTCCGAGAAATTGTTTTGTGTTGTCATCTGTTAAATGTTGGAATATACACGAGTGACCGGGTATGGAGCGTGTAAACCCCCCAGCAGGGTACCAGTGGGTGGTGAGCGGATAATCCGGTGGGTTTGCGGGCATGCTTCCCATAAAAACCTCACTAATACTCCAGCAGAGCTGTTGGTTGCGAATGGTTCGGCTACTACCCGAAGCACCTGTTTATAATAAAAAGCACCGGCGCCCTGAGGGCGCGGGAAAAGAACTGGGTCAATGAGTGACCTAGTTAGGGCAGTCTCGCGGAGGGCCCGAGACGCGCGTGGATGCGCGTGACCTCTGCGCAAAGAGGTCGTTTTGGTTCATTAGATTTCGAATCTTCGCCGGCACCGGGTGCTGGCCAACGAGGAGGATCTAATAAGAACCGAATTCAAGCGTCAAAAGTAGGTGAATACGTTTCAAAAGGAGAACAGGTCCTCCACAAAGACCTGTAGTAATAGTTAGGACTCTTATTTAGTATAAATAAGAGCGCCCAACCCAGCATGGCCTCACGGCAGCTCGAGTTGGGCGGGGGGGAACGGCCACACAACATGGCCGATTTGCCCCACGAAGACAGGGTTGGTGCCGCCAGCCCTGTTACTCTCTCCGAGGAGCAGCTCCTCGGAGAGGAAGACATGGATGTATCCACGTCTGAATCAGCCCTCACTGAGGCTGAACGAAGGAATCTTCATGAAAAAGATCGTCTTCTTGCTCTGAAAATAGAGCAGGAGGAGGCCCAACATCTGAAGGATACGTGGGATAGGTGTGGTAATCCGAACATCGACCCGGATAACCACCCGAAGGATGAGAAGCCAGCTAGCCTGGTGAAGACAACTGATAAAAGTTGTTACGATGGAAGGGAGATGAATCTCCATCCAGATGTGATGTGCGCCACGGAGATAGGCCTAGCGAGACCTATCCCTAACGACATAGTGGATATGTTGCAGGAATTTATTGATGCGGGAGCTCTCCGCATCATGCCCCCAGAGTGGTTCGCCACCTGGGAAAATCTACAGCAAGGCCTCCGAGTGTGTAAAGCACTTCGGAAGGGCTTGTTTGACGCCGAGATGGCTGACGTCGGGATGTGTGTGCCTCGGATGACACCCATCTCTGATGACACTTCGTGTGGGGCATTCGGCGCCACTACCCTCGCGGTAGGTTGCTACCGCAGATACAACCCGGTAGGGATGTTGGAACCGAGATCGGTTGAAGGATATAGGGACTTAATACGGTCCAACTTATCCTACGAGGTCTATCAGATAGACTATAACCGCATGAAAACAATCATGGCGGAGAAGGACCTCAGCCGTCACGAGGCCATCATCGAGACGGTGGAGGAAATGGTCAAGACTCGGACTAAGAGTTTGACTCAGGCAGAGGAGAAGGCTGCAGCTAAAGCCAGCAGGGACATCCGAAGGGGTGACCCTGCAACGCGCACTAGCAGTCCCCATGGTCAGGATATCCGGACTGTGGTAGTTACAAAAGGTGAATCCCCTTTTGTCCAGCCTCGGGGTCGCCAAGCCTTGAGGAATGAGGCAGCCCGGTTAAAGAGAGTACCAGACGCCCAGCGGATTGTGACCGATGGGTCAGTATCGGATAAATCTGATACGAGCAGTACTTCCCAAGGGAAGTCTGCTACAGGGGAGGACGATATGGACATTGCGGCTCCAAAATCTCCTTCCGAGACGAAGGACCCAGTGACCACAGTCACCCAAACCGACCCGACACCCGACCCGAAGGTGGCTGCTGGACATCAGTCCGACGCCAGCTCGGGGAGCGAGTCGGGTACTGCCCTGGAAAAACACATCTGGAATAACGCCAGAGGTGGATTTCAGGGATTCATTCCCTCCTACTGGGGGGAATGCGCAAAAGGAACGGGGCGTTTCTCCATCCCGCCCGTAATCAACTTAAATGGGAAATCCGACGATGAGGATTGGTGCAGAGCGACCCAAAGGGATCCTCTCGTGAGCGAGTTCTACGAGGACTGGCTTAAGAAAATAGATTTCTTCCCAGAGACCTATTATACCAGGGATCAGAAGGCAAAGATCCGCTGGGCTGTCCGACATTGGGACAGGGACCACCTTCAGTGTCCATTCCAGAAATGCCAGTCATCTCTGGAATTACAGGTGTCCTTCGCCACTAAGGCGAGGTACCTGCGCCACTTAGTGGAAAACCACACCCATCACTATATGGTGTACCAGTGCGATCCGGAGGGGGCAGGTACTACTACCTGTTCGGGTCACCTGCATCCTAGGCGTGGACGATTGATAAAACACATGACCATACTCCATAATATTGGAGGTGGTGAGGCCAGAGCCAAGGTAATGGCCCTGCATGAACGCGTAATAGACGCGTTCAGAGATGTCCTGAAGAAGGATCCGAAGAGCCTTAATTCTTCTAAGGCGTATTTCTGCGAGGTGGCAGAAAGCAAATCAAAGCTCACAGTAGCTAGGTTTGCGAAGGTCCCGGGTTCACGGAAGTTTGATTTGGATCCGGACCAATACCCACCCGAGATGTTCCGTCGGTCTGCCAATCGAGGCCGGGGGGAGAGGTGGGAGAGAACCCGACCCGAGGGACTACTACCGGGGTCGGGGGGAGCAGCCGAAAGGTGATCGGGGACGGTCTCGGTCCACCAGCCCGGCTACTCACGTAAGAAGAGGAGGGACCCTCAGCCTTGAGGAGATTGACTCCCGTTATTACACGGAGTCCTCTCATAGTGGTCGTAGCTATGAGGCATCTGCGGATAGACATACTGACTATCCGGAGATGGACTTGGCGCCTGGACAGGAGTCCCAGACGCTCGGCCAGACCCCCCAGGACACCCGAAGGCGTGAGAATGAACTCTCTCGCCAGAGGGAGGTTGATAGGGAACTGGCCCGACGGGGACGCAGGAGTCCTGGGGAGGAACCCTCCCGGACCTGGTACGACTTGGTGCGACATGTGGCGTCCACCTCGTCTGCCCAGGGAGGTGTCCTACCCGACGCCGGTTACCGAGGAGGCCCGACAAGCAGACCTTCATCTGCTTCGGGACGGACGGAACCATCCGCTCCTACAGGAATACACCAGCAGGTGTTAAAGCATGCCAGTAGGGATGCTTCGCGGCACCAACAACAGCCGCCATCACACAAGGCATTTAAGCCTGCTCACCGGATCACTGGGCCGGATGGGGAGGCTATGAGACCTCCTCCTCCGCCACCAAAAGGTCCAGTACCAGCTCCGGCGATACCACCCCAGAAGCCGGCTCCACCACCAGGGAAGCCGACTGAGGTTGGGAAACCAACCATGGATCCTCCTGTTAAAACACAGGAGGTCAAACCCAAGAAGGAGAAGCCTGCGGCCACTCTTAATGTAACGCCGATAGCATCCTACTTTCCTAAGGATGCTCCGCTGTCCAATCAGATAGGACAGGAGATTCTGGATGACTTCCAGAAGGAACAGCGGGTGATGGCTGAGGATTACCACAAGAGGGTGGTACAACACTTCATAGAAGGGGTGAGGAAGTGTCACCGGAAGGAAAAGGAGAGCCTTCAGAAGGACACTGCCGATGAGGTGGTTACCAAGACCAGGTTCTTGGAAGCACAGCGCGACAAAGCCGCTGTGCTGGAAGCTACAGTCCGAGAGGAGTGTAAGGAGCTCCAGGAAGAAATCCGGGAGATGAAGGCCAAATTTAAAATTTGCCTCGGGATGAAATTCTCGGACTGGGATGGGACCATGGATCAGCTGAAAGATGCCATCCAGAAGAAGGAGGTACCCGAAGGCTGAAACGAAGCTCCTTCGGGATAACTGAATACAGCTGTAGTTGTTTCAGGAACTCTTCGGCTACGGAAGCTGAAGGTGAATATGAAGGGACTATCCCTTCATATTAAAAGAACCTTTAGGTTCTGAGGTAATAATATCCATACCAAGTGTTAATAATATTTCCACATATGTAAACGTTTTAACATACATCGCACCTACATGAGTCTACCATTTGCTGGTAGACCCGAAGAGGAGAGCACCTCACTCAGTCGTCCAAGATGAAGAGGAGAGCACCTCACTCAGTCGTCCAAGATGAAGAGGAGAGCAACTCACTCAGTCGTCCAAGATGAAGAGGAGAGCACCTCGCGTACTCGTCCCGAAGCAGATCCGGAGATCAGCCCAGTATCCGACTTCTTATAAAGTCAACATAGCACTTTTTGTGAGGTTCTGCAGTACACCGCTGCAGTTCCAGATTATTTATTAAAACGTACATTCTCGTCCATGTTACTAATATATATTTATGGTGCTGATACACTACGATAGTTTATGATACTCAGGATAATACCAAAGATCTGTATAAACCATGACTGTGTTCAAACGTTAACCACTTCGGGTGGGTGTAAATAAGAGTATGTATATCTAGTTGTATATATATTTTGTTATGGAAAACGGAGGTGATGAAAATTTGATTCTGGTGCGAAGAAAAGTTATCATGTATCCCTATGTAATTTTTTTTTTTTTTTAGGCTTGTGAGTCCTTTTTAGGACTGGTAATAATTCTTCGGAATTGGTACACTTGCCGATTATATTTGTAAAGGTCCTTATCAGGACTATATATGTATTTCCTATCAGAAGATAGTTACAATCTGTTAGTAACTACTTCGGGTACTACTTAACGTAAAGGTCATATCATAAGGTTTCTATGACAGTGTAATGCCTTAATTCCATTAATATTGTTCAACATATATTACATATGACTAATGGTAGTAAAACCCTTTGTGTATAGTGTGTAGACAAACTACTTCTGGTTGTCAAACTATTTTATTATGAGTCTACTACTCAGGTTTTTACCACACCTAGTGTTGTCTAGGGGGGGTAGTGTAGGGGTTTACTACGGTAATCATTTATATCCAGGTGACCGAGGAGGATTAAGTTCGGGTTGTTCCCGCCTGGCGTTAGTGTGGGCGGTATCCCAGAGGGGGCGACTGTCCTCTCTCGGGTACTGCGCACCACGTTTCAGGCGGGAGCCAACCGACACGTGACCATGTTCATTTCACATCCAAAGGGGGTATATAAACCTCCCCTCCTCGTATAGTCGCCAGTCAGTGCAGGCCCGGCTGACTCCCCGCATTACCCTACCCCAATCGCTAGATTGAACCAGGACTGCTTCGTCTTACCCTTCGGGTTAAGACTAGATTCAATTGTAATAGGGATACGTTGAATAAACCACGCTTTCTACTTCGCACTTGGAAACTGACGTTCTTGTTCTCTTTCTGAGATTCCGAACCACTACACCATCTTGATTCCAGTATGAAATACTTGATTTAAGAATTTCTTTCTTGTTTGTTTTTCTTGTTTGTTTTTCTTACTCTAAGTTTATTAAACTCAACCATGCTTTTAAGTAAAATTGTGTTTTCCTACGGACAAACTTGTTTTAAGTTTATTTTACTTAAAACAAGAAATATTTTCTGAAAATGAGAAAATTATTTTTGGCTGTGCACCATCTGCCTTAGCTATTGCCCAACTGTCTGTTCAAAGGTACTACCAATATGTCTATTTGCAAAACCAATTTTGGTGTCCTTACCACAGACCTGTAACTATTCCATGTGCTTCTATTATAGTCTAGTGTTGTTGCCCATAATATAATACAAAATATGCCAGTGTACTCTCAGCAATGATCAATCCTCAGGTTGGGCTGGAATTATTGAAACTACAGACATGGAGTGGTTCATGACTGGCTGCCACCAGAACCTGACCTGTTCATTCAAGTAGGCTCAGTGAGATTGGTGTCTGATTAAGTATTCCAGGGGAATGCCTTGCTGATACAATTTAGGATTGAAACTGTCAGATTTCCAAGGGTACAGAGATTGTCATCCTCTCCTCGGAGCAATAGCTTTTATCGTATTTAATTTAGATAGGAAATTTAATGCATTTTTATCCAGAATGCAGATACCAGGTCAATGATGGAAACTACAGCAGCTGGTATCAGATCAAGATAATTAAAGTTTCTACAAAAAGCATAATGCTGCAGTGTTGGTTTGTGAGGCTAGACAAATCTGTCACCAATACGGAAGATGTAGCAGATAGGCTTTCATACCAGTGGCAGTGGAGATTTATGTTTCTGCTAGAATGGCCTGAAATGTTTTTGGTTTCCCCAAAGTTTTACGTTCCACCTCTTCAAGGCATCTTTTTGCCCAAATAAAATAGGAAGCACGATTTAAAGAGAAACAATTAGTAGACGGAAGGGAGGGTATAAAAGCAGTTGATTTTAGAAGGAAGCAGATCCATTCTGAAACGATAACAGTGAAACAAATATTTATCAATTATATCGTTTATCTTGTAGTTAATGGATATATTCCTTCATCCCTTTCATTCACAGCCCTTCAAGCGAGTATATCTGTATATTTTGAACACTTTTTCAATCTTTTAAAAATTGATCCATGATGTTGGCCAAGACCAAGACGGTTGGAATAAATGTGGGCAAGCTTTTATCCTTATCAATTGTGCATCTCACCAATCTAATTGGCAATTCCTAATCTCCCTACTTCTCACAGTGGCATTATCACGCTTTGAATGCGTTGCTGCCTGATTCAGATTCAGATAAACAACCACCTTCAATTATCCTTGACTATCTGCCTTTTCCGATTTCTTCAATCAGGAGTAGTTAATCAGACTCATTAGGAGACATAGACAAAGATTCACTCTAACAGTAACTACTTAAGGCTTTACCTCCCCAGATAACATTGGTCCGTGGGGCCCATTTGTGTTTTACTTGGGCCTGCTGTGTTTGCCCATATCTGGGTTTTCCTCATTTTTGTCCAGGGCTACCAGTAAGATTCCAGATTGGCCAAGCCCACCAACAAATTCTCCCTAAAATATGTTGTACATACTTTGAAACATACTCATCTTTGGTTGTTCTTAGAAATTATACATTAAAGTACCACTTTCATGGCTTTGCATCCAAGTGGGTCTAGTTAATGTGGGCTAGACTTCCTTTTGGGAATTCTATGGGAGTAAACCTAGGCTACTAGGTGGGCCCCAGCTGGGCTCAGCCCACAGACCAAACTTCAAATATAATCATTTAACTACATTAGGAATGCTTTAATTTGTGTCCGTTAGAAGTAATTCTTTGAAATTAACATTTTAAAGTAAAGTCGCGATGTTGTTATATAAGGATGGGTTTCACTTGGGATGGACTTGGGCAAGGTGGGTAAAAGGAACAGTGGGCATTTTGTGGGCTTTGAATGTACTGTAAGGTGGGTCCCATGTGGGTTAGCCCGCCATCTAATTTTCTGGGCTCAGGCCATCAACTTAACTTTCATGGCTTCTTTTCAAATCCCATTCCGTCTCATGGATGGGATTCATCTGGGCTGGACCTGGGTCAAGTGGGCAAGTCATGTTCTTGAACAAACCACTAGATGTCCTCGTTGAAAGTGATACCACATTAATGTTCCACAGAGCTTTTTATAATTGGATTACAAAAGTTTATGGTTTCTCAATAATTCCAGAATGGTTGGGAATATAACAGATTTCATAATAGATTCTTGGAATGCCATGCTTTATATCCCCATTCTGAACATGAACATGGAAACAAGCAGCACCCTGATACAAACACCTGTTACCTGAATGTAATAACAACATATAATCCTGTCACTGACTGAGCTCTCACACACAGGCTGCCTACCTGCTGACTGCATCACACATGTTAAGAATTGTCCAGCCCAAAAGTAAGTCAGCTAAGGGATGCATTTCTCTACCTTCTAAATGGTAGAGGAAGAGATTCCTACCAGGAGGAACCAACTTAGTTGGAACATCGGGATATCAAAAAATAGCAAAAATATACAGTAGAGAATCCTATATTGAAGGCATCTTGAATTTGCTTAAACACATACAGTGTGATGAAATCTTAAAGCCAAAGCTATAATGAGGTAGAAACTCAAACGAGCTCTCTTTTGTTCACAAAAATAAAGATTTCAAGCGGTTGCTGTGACAAATGAAATAATTGACTCTGTGGCCAGAACCTTATAAGTCAACAATTGTCCAGGTATTTCATGCTGCATGACTCTCTGAAACAGTTCAGCAGCCTGTAGTATGGGGTATCAGCATCAGTTATTACAGATGAAAGTTTAGAATCTGAGTCCTCGAATCTGTTGTCTAAGCCTTCTGTAAAACTGATAGCTTACTTGAGCATTATTGGATTATATGATAGTAGTACTCCATTAAATATTAACATTAATTTAATGGAGTGTTGAGATGACCTTCTCACCTTACCAATTCACCACTAAGCACCCCTAATCTCCCTTAAGCTACAAAGTAAGATATCTTTACATCCCAGGGAATGAAATATGCAGCCATATTGAAGCATAACTCAAACGGACAAAGTATAATCTTTCATTTAGAGCTCCAGAAGTATTTTGAAAGCCTTTACAAATGCTACGAAATACAAAAAATGAATTAATCTTATTTTTTTTAAAGAATTGATTCACACTGTTTCTTGTGTGCTTCAATTGTCATAACTCTGTTTCTTTTTGACAAGGCAATAATTACTGGATGTAAGTAAACATCTTGCTTTTAATTGTTATTTTACATTACTTTATGTTTCTCAATCTCACATGAAACACTGTGATCCAATTCTCTTAGCGCTTGGCCATCAGGAACTGACAAGAATATATTGCACATTCACAGAGTCGGCAGGAAGCAACGGTGAGGCTATGTTTGAATATGCAATCAACAAATTGGACTTGGAAGAGCTGTATTCGATTTCTTTTTGCATCCGGATGGCTAATCACAACTGGCGGTCAATGACAGACAGAGTAAACACTAGATATGGCAATCCATGGTAATCTTTATGCAGCCACAGTTTTAACTTGGATATTGGATCTTTCAGCAAACAGGTCAATGAACTTTGCTTAATTCTAAAACAGGTTTATGGATTGTGATGTAGTGCAATCCTGTGAATCACATGGTTCCAAGATTACTGTTACACTCCCATCCTCATTGTTTTTCTCCACCATAATAGTAGGCTGTGCCTCATGAGATTGTAAGAATTCAAACATCTTTGACGGGGTGTAGAGACATTTGTAAGACATAGTGTTAACCTGAACTATGAACCAGCTCAGCTCTACCTAATTTATCATTATGTTGAGCGTTAGTAACGTTAGTAACAAATGAAGAGCAGACTGTTGGACTCTTAGGAAATGAGTCCTTGTCTGGGTAAAAGAAGACATCTATTACACTTGTGTGTGCCAAAGCTATATACCAGACACTTGTATGTAAAGTAATAACAAGGGAACAAAGATAAAAAGATGACAAATGAGTCTCTGACAAAACCTTAATTTCCCCTACCAACTACCAAAATAGATCCCAAAGCAAACTGTAATTACAAAGGTGGCAGACAGATGGGTGCTTTCCTGTTTGGTACATCACAGTAACCAGTTAACTAAGGACAAAGACAATTTGTTATCTATCAGTGTTCAAAGAGGCTCAGTGTGTGAGGCAATCAGTCACACCTTTAGCCCTTTAAGGGTTGCATACTGCACTTTTCCCTTTGTTGTCACTATGCAGGAATCCAACAGTAGTGAGTTACTTGCCAGGGCTGCATTCGTGAAGACATAAATGATGTTGACAAAAGGGAATAATATGTTAAAGCTGTATGTGGTGCTTAAAGGGTTAAGTCCCTTCCTTCCCCCAGAGACCTCATCCCTCATTATAAATTATTCACGCGACTACCTGTGGTAAGCGTGTTGGGACTGAAAAGAGGAAATTAAATTTTACTGAAGTCCTCCAAACATGTGGCTTAAGCTTTTGTAATTTGACAAATTGGCAAGTCATTTGTTAGAGTTTTTATTAAATGCAGTAATTGTTATGTCAAAATTTGCTAAATATAATTGGATCGTAGATTAAAATTGGGAGTACACACAACATGGGTGGAACATTAATCTTCAATAAGCCAAAAGTAGCCACATTGATTACCTTAAACTCAGTCTACAGCTGTATTCACTTTCTCTACTTGGCCTCAACCCAACCTGAAACACTACTTTGTAGGTGTTAAAGCAACTGAAGGTTCACCTTTAAAGAAGGCTCAATGCATATTATTTCTCAACATTTACTCAAAGGTGACACTTTCAAATAGACATTTTTAGATACTCATAAATTTTCTCAGCTATTTTTGTTTCAGTTACAAATGAAAACCACAGCATGTCCTATGTAATACTGTGTGATAAAACAGTCTTGCTTAGCCCCCATTTAAAAAATAAAAAATCCATTATTTTGGCATACCTAAAGTTAAATTCAGCATCAAAGATATTCAACACTTTCCCTTATCTTTATAATTATATACCTTGGTCCATCTACCTCAGTTCTAGTATTTGAGCTGACTATTTAGGAATCCTTATGAAGCAGAATGGGCAATAAGCTTATGCATAAAACTGTACTGAAACTGAGACATGTAACAGCTACTGAATATGTTATTGTGTAGGGGTAAGAGGAGTGTATACATGTGGCCGGCAATCTCCTATTTCTTGAAAAAACAGCTGCACCCTTACTAAAACAGGCATTCTGGTCTGCTTTGCCAGTGTCCATGTCAGTTACAAGTGGCAGGAAAATATATGTGGCTGACCTCTCATATATCTTGATAACGACACAGATATACCCCTACTGGGATATCAACCCTGGCCACCGTCGGCAAATGGCATAAAAAGAACATGGTAAGTTATCTATAACCAAAACAGCTTTTGTTGGTCCCCCTGTGACATACTAATCTGCATTGCAGATTCAGGGTGGGTACCAGCAATATGGGTAGGATTGGTGGCCAGTAGCCTCCTGTGTATTGGGACTGCACTGTATGGGCCGCACCTGACCCTTAGGCTATTAATCTCATACACACCACCGACTGACCATCATCCTGCCCGCGGTACAGTAGACTTACTTGTTGCCATGTAGATAAATGTTGTATATAGTCAGGTTGTGACTTTTAGTGATAAATTCTCCTTACAGCAGGTTAGCTGCTAGCTATAGTGTGCTAAGACACCCTCATTAATCACTTCAGGGGGCTCTGGGAGGCTTTAACATCAGAGTTCCCTGAACTGTGTGGCACTAGTCCCACTAGAGGTGTGACACATGACTCAGCAGATTCATTAACCATGCACAGGCTTTAAGACTTGGTTAACGTAACATAGAGCTACATAGGGAAACTGAAAGTCTTTTATGAAGGGATCATTTCCTTGAAACAGTACAAGGTGCAGCGCAGAGGTTTAAATTTATTAGTTTACTCGTGGAAAATACAGAGTACTAGCTTAACCCTTTAATGAATCATGCCCTTGGTCATCATTATGCATGTATGCAGCCCCGGCGAGTAATAGGCCATTGCTGCATTCAAGCATCATTATTTCATTACAATTCAAATTGTCTTGACCAAATTTTAATTTCTGATTTACCAAAATAATGGGAATAACTGGGGACGAAAGGGGAAAAAAGCAAAAGTGGTGGCTGTTGCGGTTTGTCTTTGTGATGTTATTAAGATGGCAAGTTCTATCAATGGGTTTCATCATGACAGGTTTCGGCTGGGTGTTGTCTTTTAGATGGCTTCAGACCAGTCAGCGGCAGAAACTCTCTCAATCAGGCCTCTCTGGCTGCACCATACTTGCTCAACCAGTACCTTTTTCCACTGCAAAGGCTCCAAATGGGAACTGCTGTATTTGGGCTTTCTGTCAGGATTTGGTGTACAGGATTTGATTGGTCAATTCCTGAAGACAAGTTAATTCAAAACCTTCTTCATATAAGTTTGCTCAGAGTATTATAGAGTTGGGGCCTCAGACTGTTGCTGCACAGCACTGCTCAGCTCTGCTCAGCACCAGCCCCCTAGTGACAGAAACTAGAACTACTCACAGTATGCAGAGACCTGGTAGGGGTGCAGATGTCACTGTGGTAGCTGCTGAGCTGCTGGGACCCTGGCAGTCAGTGTCCTGTAGGCTGGTGTAGGGCATGTACTACCACTAGTTGCTGCTGAACTGCCAGTCTGGGAGGTCAGTTTTGGGAGTTGAGGCAGAGGTAAAAAAGTGCTTTGCAGGAGTGCATTACCTGACAGCATACTCTCTGACCTGAACTAGGAGTAAAGTTAAGGTGTCTTAAAGTGTATTTGTGTTTTAACAGACTGTGTGCAGGCTGCCGTGTTGGATAAGTAGCAGCAGGAGAGAGCAGCGGACAGCATAGAGGCCGGAGACACGGACAGGAGTATATCATGTCACATGTACTGGACAGATAAAGCAAATGCCCAGCCATGTAGTGGCTATCCCAGCTTAGTCATAGGGACATTGGTCAGACATGACGAAGTGCTATTGTCTTATAGCAGACTGTGTGTAGGCTGCCGTGTTGGATTAGTGGCAGCAGCAGAGGGCAGCAGACAGCATAGAGGCCGGAGACAGGACAGGAGTGTATAAGAGAGCAGCAGGGCATGGAAGAACCCTTATTCAGATATAATGGAAAGAGTTCACTTTTGACATATGGACACTGTTAAACACTCAGATAATGTGATTCTACTATTTGTGATATAGGCCTTTTATATGTAGCTGAGACAGCAGCAGGGCCCTACCCCAGTACTGACTGCAGTTGGTGGACACACCTACCCATATACAGGGGACTGCGCTTGGGAAGTTTATCAATTAAGGAGCACACTACACAGCTGGACACAGCTGGACATAAACTACTTGATGTATTGGATTACTCTGTCTGAATATAAGTCAGCAGGAGTTACGACACTGTAAATATGTCCTATTAAACAGTAAACCAACTGTAGATTATACTGCCAATGTTCACTAATACCGTACAATATGCTGTAAATCTACAGATTATCATGTTGTGCAGCTACACTGACTTTTAACAGTGTATTATAGAAGCACTCTATCAGTATGAAGATATCATGGTGATATGACTGAAATAGATGTAGAAGTGGAATGCTACTAGTGACTGTACAGTACAGGGTGTCTGCACGTGCAGAGGGTGAGTATATTCCTTGTGATATCAACTGGGTCCTGAGCTAGACAAAGTTCCACATGTGATTTACATCAGGGTATTCCGGGTCCCCTCCCCCACCTTATCTGCACTAGAGCCCCTGAAGTAGCGGTTGAGTAGATGTGTTGCCAATGAGTCAGCCCCCTTAATGGCTTATTGATGAACATATTAGCCTCTAGAGGGAGCGCCCAATGTAACACACTCACCTGAGGACCTCTGCTATATATGCTACTTTCAGAGCATACATATATATCCCCATATCATGGCTTCCTAGGCATTGGCATTAGATATTTTCATTTGGATTGCTATTCAGAGGCTTGTAGCAATATTATCTTATATCCCAATATGATCTTATATCCCAATGTTAGATCACATTGTGTGTGGTGTTTTTTGGGTTGGGAGTGTAGAAATGGTTAAAGTAAATTAGTACATTCACAGGGGGCAGTATCTTATGCATATATAATAATAAAGAAAATTCTCAATGTGGCTTAATTCTGAATACTATAGATGTTATCTCAGAATAACCAAGGCTATGAACTATGACCATTTATTACGTTAACCTTTGCCATTTTACCCATTATTGAAGGCTTTAGATCAGAGGGATTTTTGCCCTATTTTTTAACTTTAAAGATCCAAAACCCTAAAATTATGCACGGCCTTCCCCTTCTCATTCCTCAGACCAGGTTGCCTAGCTTCACCTTCAGTTACGCTGCATTTGTCAATGATGAACTGGGGGTTTGAGTGAAGAACGAGAAAGTGTTATGAGAGTGACGCCTCTGCTGCAGTTACTTTTACCATCTGTAAGACCTCTGTAACCCCTCCCAGGCACCTTCTGGCTCCTTTATAGATCTGTATAGACCATAATGGTCATGAGCAGCTCAGCACGCTCTTTATGTCCCTGCACGAGACCTAAAGTACAAAGTAGGCTAATGGCTGGAGAGGAGGAAACACCTTGGCTGTACAACCCAATATGGACACAGCTCCAGGTAATCCTTACTCCTTTGTACATTATCTTCACCATACAACCTCTTTAGTCCCTCCCAGGCCCCAGCTAACTTCCTTCATACATGATGGTCACAAGCAGCTATGTGCTTTCTTTATGTCTGTCTTAATGTCCGTGTGCACAACCTAAAGTCCACAGTAAGTGATGGAAGGACTTGCAGGAAGGCTGTAACTAATAGTGCCAAATGCTTTACTCCATGTCTACAATTCCGCACTATAGAATAGCATCTTTATACGGGATACACTGAAAAAGTAAACTTGTCCGCAGTCTCTTTCAAGTGACAGGGAAGCAGGTCTTCTAGCTGGCAGATAGAAGACCCACATGGCATTTTCCAGTCCAAAACCCAACGTTTGCCAGCTCCAGACTTGGCACTGCATCACACCTATAATATCCAAAGGGTCCGCATGATGTTTAAATGCATGCTTGGCAAATACATTCCCCATGGCTACATTTATACATCATGTTAAAAAAAAGGTATAAAGCACATTTATAGCAATAAACGGCCATTAAAGGGTTATCCAGGATTATGAATTTGATGACCCTAGACTTGTCACTTGGAGTGGGCCACTGCCTTGGCTAACATTGTCAGTCAGAGCCTAGTGTGATCTGGTGGGATGGAACCTGAGAGGTCCTCAGATGAACAACCATTAACTTGTTTATCTTATGACAATCGTATAAGACAACTATTTTAGATGATATTTTAGATGATTTGATTTTCTCAGTGTAGTGGGCAGCAGCTTGTACCACACACTATGGGCACAGCTCCAGAAGGTAACAGAGCTGATGACAGGTGGAGTTGGTGACAAGTTAACTTCAAAGTTATCTTGGCACTGGTCCCTATTGTTAACTCTGGTATATCACCAACAGATGACATTTGTCCTCATCATTAACCAATGCAGCCCTGACATATAAGTCACTAGGGCTGCATTGGTGCATCATGCCGACCCTTTTGTAGTGTCTCAACCCTTGATCGCTGCATTCATGCATCATGACGACCAAAGTGTAATTCACATTATGTTTGAACTCTGTATCCTTCCCATACATAGGTCCATATTTGGCCTGTATTGGACATTCTCCAGGTCCTGATTTCGAATGGTTACCACAAGGCACTGGAGTTGGAGAATTTTAACACATAGTCCTTTGTGTGCGTCTTGGAACAGATGATCTGTAACAAATAATTTAGTTTGATTACAGAATTTCTCATGAACATTTCCTATTTCTAGTTTTACAGTTAAATATCCAATTCACCTCAACTTTACCGAACTTTAAAATGAAATGAAAGTGATTGGAAGTCTCAGATGTCAATTTAAAATGAGGTGGACTACTTAAGACAAATATTCAATTCTGTGCCTGTTCACCTCCAACACTCATTCCCAGCTGACAGTGCTTACTGTGTTTCATAAAGGTACCGAAGACCTGCCAAGTTTGCCCAAATTAAACTCATATTTGACCCAACTATTTGAGCAATGCTGTCTGGGTTGCATCTCCAGGGGCAGTCTGAGAGACTGCTTGTGGAGATAACACAAGTTGTTGGTGCAAGTCCGGCTCTCATTGCTGAAAATCTATCCATCTATGTAAACATTTTAAAACTTCCAGTAAGATTGCTTTAGAGAATGTACTACATATTCGGCTATGGCTAGTGTGTGGGAAGATGGAATTCACCTGATATGAAGATGGGAAGAACATGGGGTACAGTTAATACTTATATGGTATACCTTATTTAACAGTATAGATAAATTTCTAGAGTTGAAATTGGTTTCTGTAGATAGGCAAAAAAGTGTTTGTGTGTGCTTATCAGTGAAGGAATCTAGCCCATTATCAATGATCATATCATTATCTAATATATAAGCTATGATTACACATCCATCTGTACAGGAGTATAACTTTACCACCCACTGTAAGTGCTGGTGTGAGCCGCTTAGAGGGATGGACATGTATGTGATTACTGCCCATGTCTAATTAGTGTGCCTCAGGAGATTATTACATATTACATTCCTGGGCTGGCTGGATGGACAGATTGCGGCGAGATCTGTGTGGATATAAGGCACTTAGGCATCTCTGCAGATAAGCTGATGAGGCTACATACACAGTGTAACGACTCATATGCCATATGAGTGATATCCTTACACACATAGCTACATGCACTAAAGTCCTCAAAAATATGTACAGTGTGAAAATGTATACAGTGTAGTTGAACAACTACCATAATCTAAAATGCTCAAATTTGAATACAAGTGGAGTTGTACTTTTTTGCAAGTGGTTGAGAAAAATATATTTACGTTTACAGTGACTCCATGGGTTCACAAGCACTGTGTCTTGGTTTCTAAAGCCATAAACTGCATAAATTAATGACTAGTTTAAGCACTGAGTATTAGAAAAGGCACCGCTCTTGAAGGAATGCTGCAGTAAAGGGATGAAATGTGTATTAGGCACTAAAAAATCACATCTTGTCAAAGGGCCTGTCTCAACCCTGTAGGATCAGCATGATGCTTGGATGCAGCACTGGCGAGTTACTCGCCAGTGCTGCATCCAAGCATAGTTATAACCAATGGCATGATGCATTAAAGCATTATGCCATTCTTAAAGGGTTAAGGGAAGCACTTCAGTAGCTGCTATTATATCTGATAGATGAGCTGATTATGGCTGTGTGCGTGATGGTGTCCTGTTCCTATCAGCCGCACAATACAGCACTGTGAGGCCTGCATTGTGCGGCACTCACCTCACTGATGGCTGCTGTTATTTATTCTGGTTATTTATGATCTAACAGAAAGGCGGCATCAGCTGGTCAGAACTAATTGTAATCAGGATTGTCTGCTTCATTTCCCGTCCTGCAGACATTGTGGACATACAATCAAGTTGAATATGAAATTGTTGTTTTTCTACTCAACAAGCATGTTAATTCAGAAAGAACAAGGCAAAGATATAAGTTTTACCACTGTTTGGTGATTTCTTATCATCCTCAAATGCACTTGTTATTGCATCCAGAAGGCTAGGTTAACTATTTTATCATTTTACTAGTATTGAATAACCTGGAAGCTTATAGATATAATTTGGTGTAAAGTATGATACTTTTTTCATGAACAATGTGCTTTGATAAAAGTGGCTTCAATGCCACATCTTGTCATGATTCAGTCCAGATACAACATCCTCTCATGTTGTTAGATAAATCATTATAACTGATCTTTTTATAGTGAATAACACAGCGTTTAAGTATTTTGTAGAAAAAGGCCTGCCATATCTACTGCCTTGCTGTCCACTTACACCACCAGATACTTCATGCCCTATCAGTGTCACTCTATTACGACACAGGCTTTAGGCAACAGAAAATGTTTTTCTCTACGCTTTTTGCTTTTCCCTACTTAACATGTCACAGCTTATATTTCTTCTTGCAAAGTCTATTTCCATATTCAAATTGCCGCTGTGCTTCCCATAAATAAGACAATTTATCTTGGCTAGACCTTTTTTATGACAATGAGCAACAAGTTGGAATGAAATATAAATATAATATCAAAATTGCTATTAACCTGATCTAGGGAAGACAGTTTGCTCCATCAAAGGGTGTATCTAATGCCCTGGTAGCACCCAGTGACTTTTTCTTAGGATGTAAAACATGACACATGCACTTTTGTCATTGGCGTACCATATAGAATGTTATCTCTACATTTTCTCTTTTTTTCGCTTTTATAAACCCTCTTCTCTCAGACACCTGAGGAAACTCTCGCTGCTGTTCATTGCTTTGCCAGCATACCTATAATAGCTGAAGTTTTTTATTTTTATTTTGCTGTGACCTGTAAGAGCTTGATAAAATGGAGGTTTTTCTTGAAGTTGCCTTTAATTGAAGCTCATATCAAATGGGCTTCCTGATTTGTTCCTGCAAGAGGTTCCATTTTAGTTAGATTTAGCGCTGCAAGCAGACCCCAATTATTTGTTTTTTAATCAAAACAGAACATGTTTTTTGAAAAGTTTTTGTTTTTACATTAATTATTGAGGAAAAGCAACAGGCAAACTACTTTTATTTCCGGCACCATTTCAAGTGGACACCTTTTTGAACATGATGGAGCACTTATTTATCACTTCACAGGGAAAAAACAACTAAGAGAGGTTATTATTTGCCTTTAAGAAATAAGATGCCTTTGTTTACTTTCCAATTTTGTTTTTTTGGCTCAGAGTATCTCCATCATAGATAACGGCCGCACGGTGTGGGAAGCACACCAATGAGAGTAATTTACTGATGTAATGCTTCCCTGTCCAAACACCAGATAAATAATGGTCTCATGTGTCCTATGAAGTGAAAACCAACCATGAGCCTTGAATATTTTGCACTATACCACGGTAAAAATATTTTTTCCAATTTGGGGTCAAATATTGTCATTTTGTGATATGCTCCAAATAAATAAACATTGTATGTTGTACATTAATGACATGGGATAGAACTTTGCATTTTATATTTGGTCACGCCGATCAGTTCCTATCTCTCTTGCATACAGTTTTCATGGTCAGCAAATCCTTAATTTTCCTGATCTGTAGGTAATGGTGGATAGAACACTTAATGGAAAACCTACTGGGATCTACCTGACTCAGTAACGATGCATTCTGTACGAGCAATGTCATAGGTTGGACTATAACTTCAGGAGTACCTATCAGGATCTTGGTACCAATGAATCTTTCATGCCAGCTGTCGGGCAACATGTCATGTTTCTATTCTGGACTGCTGTCTTCTATTTATGACTGCAGGTCTACCAGGCCCAGGTCATAAACATACAATGGCTGATCGGACCTTATAGTTAAGCCTGTAAAGATAACTAGATGCTCAGAATATCTAGAATTAGATTATGGGACCGCCAGGAATCGTTACAGAACCTCAAGTGAAGCTGATTGGAATCTTTGATATAGAGAGACGCCCACACATTGCCTAATACAGCTTCATAAGCTTCTGTTGATGTAATTAAGATAAGTGTGTTTAGGAGCACTGGTGTAACTTAGGACAAGTACATCGATGAGAATTACCATTCAGATTCATTAGCATTGATATGACTATATGTAATTTAGTGCCTAATAGATCTTAACTTTATTGGTCTCTGTCAATGTTAGTCTAAAATCCAGAAGAAAGTTTACATACAAACAAGGATTTTCAATTTCTTCTATGAGTTTTTAATATCACTGATAAGGATCACTTTCACAATATTTCAGAAAGGAAAAAGACTTCAAAATGCTTCTTCATTTGTCACTGATATATTTATAGCATAGTCAGCAAAGAATTGTGTACTTAGAAGCAGATGAATTACAGCAGACCTAAAAGCTCTTGATGCAGATAGTAACAAGCACATTAGGATGAAGTAATAAATAGGGACTGCAGAATCCCATGGGAACCTAACAATCTGCTTCTTGTAAATGTACTTAGGTAGACAAGCTTTAAGCAGACACACAGGATTATGCAGCTTTGCCATTTATCTGATTCTGCAGGCTCATGTACAGCTTCCACTCTTTGTTAAGTTGTGCTTTTGTTCTCAGATTCCACAATAGTCTGACTCAGCTTCATCAAAAACTTCAACAGAAAAATGATTTACTGGAATGATTAAGCCAAAGTTATCAGACTCCCCACGGGATTGAGTCAACTCAATAGGACTGGGTGGCTCAATTTAATGCTGAATAATGCTTTCAGACAGCTGTAGGAAGAGGTTCTGACAGACCTCACAATAAGTCAATCTGAGCTGAGCTGAGTATAAGTAGGTGATAAGAGACACTGCTGCTCCCAAGTAGGCACTTTTGTGGTTGAGATATTAGGAATAAGGTTTCGGGGGTTCCTGAACCAGGATGTTCACTTACTTTGAACCTTTATGCTCTTTTATCCATTCCCGTTGATTTTGCTTTTGTTAGCTTTACTGTGAAATCTCCAAGTAAATGTCCAAAAGTATTTAAGTGTATTTTTTTGTAAGTTTTTATTGTTTTTGTATCTTTTGCTCTCACCTGTGCTTGTAGGAGGAGAATCGGAACTGCTGACCATCCATAGTACTTTTTGTTGAAGTTGTTACATCTGCTGATCTAAGGTCCTCCTGGATGACCTTGTGTCAGCTCTTCTGTACTTTAGGTTTACCTCAGGGGAGACAGAGGTCTATACAAGGGGCCTTGGAGGAACTTTTCTATACATTTCTATAACTTATAATGCTGATATTGAAGGTGTGATGTACAGTCTTTGTACATTTGTTTTCTATTCTTGTATATTTTGTTTTCACTTGTGCTTGTAGAGGGCAAAGAGATGGAAACAGCTGACCATCCATAATACTTTCTGTTGAAGCTCATATATCCGCTGATTGGAATTCCTCACAAATAAGCCATTCTGTCCAAAGACCATGCCTCTTTTGCTATTATATCAAAGTCAAAAAGTTTTGGCAGGATGAGTGTCAGTCTCTCACAGGCGGAGAGGATTGGGAGGCTTAGTAAGGTATGAGAGTGGCTACCCAAGAGGAGGCTTGTCAGGTGACTAGCTGGTGTAAGGACAAGACCTGGGGCCGCGTCTACTTCAGGCAGCTGAGCTCTGCCTCTTCCCTCTTTGATGCCACACAATCTGTCTGATGTCTCAGTCATTGTCTTTGGGCATCTGAACTCAGGTGAAACTCTTTTTTTAGCGTTTGGAAAAAAAGCAGAGCCTGGATAAGATATGAGACACATAATTGGCTGCAGGAAAAAGAGGCACTACATCTTATACTGGATTAACAAAGTATACAGAATCGGTTGGTGTCTTGGACATTACTTCTGACATTGTAGCCAGCTTCATCAAACCTGACCCGTACAGCAACTGGTAAAGATGAAAAGTATAACCGGATGGTCCTGCATTAGATGTAGAAGCTTTGTATATGAGTATGGATAGCATATCGCCCAATTCAGGTTGGGTTTATGGTAAAAAAAGGCATGTTCTGTAAGCTCTGGCTCATTTTTTTTATCTGCAGCTAGGGTAGATTTGAATGTGGTAATTGGATTATTTTTATAAAGTGGTTTCCGCAATCAAGCGTTGCCTTACTCTGCAGTGAGGGAAACTGCTATGGTGATGGCTGAGTGAACTGATGGTATGGATAGCCTTTGGTATTAAAGTGCTATTTCCTGTCGCTGATGGATATCTGATACCCTGGTGGAATAGGATGGTTTTATTGTATGTACTTTGTCAATGATAGCAGCATATCAACAGTAGACATGAAATGGCGTTTGACCAATCTAAAAGTACAGAGCATGAGACCACTTTATGCCCTGAGGTATGGGAGATATGTTTGACTGCTTTGGTGGATGTTCCCATTGGCAACTGCCTGCTATTCTGGTAGCCATGACAACATGATGCCAACCTGTCATACCGACCACATGGAATCTCCTACATAACATTCTCCTTATGTTTACATTATATAATGTTCTGTATGGGTCAACGTAAAATAACATATTTTGTTAGCTAGGTACCACACCTGTTTGAACATCTCAATATCTGTGTGACACAGAAAGACTGCCTGGGTATTCTGTATTCATTGGATGTGAGGGAATCATTACCCCAGATTGTATTGTATTTGCAGCTGAATAGAAGGGACTCCCTGGGGTATATCAGCCAACCTGAGATTTGAGCTACAAATGGATCTATCCCAGGAGGAGAGAATAGAATGTATTGCAGTTCATGTAATATGTATGAAGGGAGGAGAAACTGATGGTACTTGCTGCATTCAGGATTTGAATTCTCATATCCTGTTATAGAGAAGGGGAACTACCATTGTGTTAGGGGTTTCATGAATTTATCGAGGCAGTTTATAGCATTGTGAGTGGAATATGATATTGGTGATACAGGTGGGAGTAGAAGATTCTACCGCACCTCAAATTGCCTTCATACTTTCCTATTTCATAGCCTTATCATATTCAACCTCCCCCTAATAAGCACTCCCCCCTATTTCAGATTTTTCCAGTTAAGATCAAACGAGATTTAATGTGCAATTTATAACTACTTTTCACATCTGTGCAAGTGTTAATAGTCTGTATAAGACAGTCATGGGGAAAGCTTATTAAAATGGAAATTTGAGGCCCTTGCAAAATACTTTATCATATTGAATATGGTAATTAATATATCATGTCCTTGATCATCATCATGCATGAATGCAGTCGTGGCAAGTAACTCATGCTGACCATAGAGCGTTGAGACATTCCCGGCGGGTCAGAATAAAGCTTCACTGCAGCACTAGCAAATTGCTTGCAGGGACTGCATTGGTGTCTCACAACAACAAATTCATCTCTGAGCAAGATACAGTGCTCAAAGGGACGTCATGACAGATGGATGGAGACTCGTCAGTGTGGCATGAGACTGCACTCCATATTAGGGTCCCGTATTAACTCCTGTACCTGCTAATGGTTCTGGGAACTGTGCCTCAGTCACCATCTGGAGGTTTGCCCTCAGGTTATGGTGGTGTAGACCTGACAGAGAGTTGGTGCCTATTTGTAACCAGATATTGTCTGAAGGACTCTGGAGAAACTAGGAAAGGTTGAGAAATGAAGAGGGTAAAAAGAGGTGATCTTAAATAATGGTCCTTAAATTACATTAGAAATGATACTGAACTTGATTATTTCTTATAATGAAAGAGAAATGCTCATCAGAATTTGATATGATTATCCTTTCAAGGCTACATAGTGGCTCAATGTGCTATAATGAATGCAGCCCTGGCAATTAAGTAAGAGCAATATTGGCATATTTCCCTTACTTATATGTCCACAGCTAAGGCTTCTGCCTATCCTCAATCCATATGTTTTCCATTGCCATCAACAACCAGTAAATCATATAATCTTCCAAATGATGTAATCATGAACATCAAACCATATGAATGTACACTAATATACGAATTAGTTATCCAACTCCTAGACTAATCACATCAATGATTAATCCCCTAAGGATGGCATGTGGCTAAATGATGTCATTTGTAAGACCCAATTATTATCAATGAAGGCGGTGGTCGGTGAGCCCAGAACCATTGAGTCTGTTGTAGACCCCACCCCATCCTTTTAGGATGGCATCGCACTAAAAGGTGACTTTCTTTGTCATGATTCAGCAATGCAGCCCTGACAAGATACTCACCAGAGCTTCATTCATGCATCATGACAACTAATGCCATGATGCATTGATGCATTACACCTTCCTTTAAAGGTTAATATATGCAATCATCTGACTACTGAAATGTTGCTTGTCAGTTTTGTATTCATGCACCAGGCCAAGGTACAACCCCATAGGGTTGGCATGGTGCTTGAATGGAGCAAGGTACTTTTATGGAATGCCGTCCTTAAAGAGTTAAGGCATGGTTCTCATGGGCAGGGTGAGTTGACACGTGCACCTGCTCACCTGGTCAACTTGATGCTCATTGATACCCGCAAGCATCATTGATCATAAGCACAGGCCACCTGTTAAGATATAAAACGATCCTCTTTTTTTCTATCATATCCTATAGAGATACTACAAGACTATATTGCTAAACACTAACTTCCCTGCTATGAGTGACTGGCTTTGACAGTGGATACCAGTAAGCTTGGATGGTGGTCCTATCCTATTATAGGAATGCAGGGTCAATGCTAAGATGTTAGATAAGACAATGGTGAATAGTTGTGAATGATGAGGATTAGTATTAAATCATCTATGAGCCACAGAGACATATTATGTGTAGCTTGGGGTCATTTTCCATCAGCCGTTTTGTGGCAGCCGTTGGCCAATACAGTAGTTATCACGTCCGGCATGTCTGCCGATGGTATGCCTATTCTATAAGCATGCACATGGTTCATTTTTTATCATCGCTACCTGTCAACAGTTGGCTATGGGGCATACACTATTTTTGGGTATATCTTCCAGCAGGACATCAAATTTGGCTGTTGGAAAATGGCCCTGTATATGGCACTGTACATATATTTGTGTAATGCTTAAGCGGTTGGGATATATCAATTTTAACATGCTAAGTGCTACTGCAATAAACCTACATTGTTACTCTGTTCTGACATCACCTTCTTGGCATAATTACATTAAAGAACCTGTTAGCTTTCACTTCCTTCTGATTACACCAGTGCCACAGACTCATTATCTCATTGCTTTTAATCATCAATTTGCTTTTAAATACATGCAGATGTAAGCTATAAGGATGCTGAAGGCACATGGAAGCACATGTTTTGCACAGTTTGTGTGAGTCACTGTGAGTATGCCAGCTAGTACTGATGGAAAGGGTACATTTCACTTTATAGTTGGCTCCATATGTGACACAGTATCAGGCAAGACTTCCAGATACTGCAAAGTATCAGATAGTCAAGTGGAGACAGACTACATCAAATTGCTTCTACTGTACGAGGGAAATATTTCTATCCTTTCCTATAATCACAGGCTCATCACTGATATGTACATAGGGGAAAATCTTGTCTAGAGTTCTGTCTCCTAAAAAGTTACAGTGTGTCCTGTTTGTCAAGTCTGATAGAAATAATTCCTTACCTAACTGAAACGTAAATAAGACTTGAAGTAAGTGAAGTCAATTTTCATGAATGGTCAAATGTAAGAGAATATTCCCCATATACGTGTTTGACAGTTTTAGTAGTTAGAAAGCATTGAAATAGTCAGGCGAGTGAATTTTATAGTTAAAATGGTTAATAATATACCTATCGAAACTAATTTAATTTCGAAGAGGAATAACATAAATCAAGAGAATACTTTTGATAACATCTGTAGTGACGGTGTAAGCAGAACATGAGGTAGGGGAGATGGAGGACTAAACAGCCTGTCCAACTACATCACCATAAATATATCCTATTCTATTCACAAGTTTATCAAGTGCCAATATAAAATGCATGAAAGCCATGACGCAATATACCCGCACCCTGGCCTCCTATAAAGCTCAATAACAGGATACAGAGATTTACATCCTTAAGGCAGCAAATCTGAGCAAATGAAATTTCTCCCTCCACCCCTCATCCATAATCCATGGTTGTCATAGATGGCTCTCAGTTTACAAACCAATTTATGACGACCCCCGATGCATTCCTAAACAACAAGAGGACCATATTAATTCAAAATAGCATAATGAAATAAATTATGGACGAAATCAGATCCTTTTGCGGTATATTCGATAAAGACTCTTATGCATACAGAAACAAGACAGAAGGTTGAGCCTGAGCCCTATCTTAACTTCTTTTTCAATAATTGCTATAATAGTCTAGCTGAATCTCTGAAGGGGGTACTTTCGGTACATGGCTTACTCTGCAAGGAAAGTAGCTACAACTCTCTTTCTTTCAGTTAGAGTAAATCTGGGAGCCATGTGTAGTGATAAGAACCAAATATCTTTTGTGGTATATTCCATAGAGAATATATGTGAGTAGTCTGTATTAGATACAGCATGTGGACCCCCCCCCCTTGCACTGATAGTCTTTCAACTCCAGAACTTAGTCAGTACTGGCTAACCTAGTCAGTCATTTTCTGACAGTTTAGTCAATACTGTTAGGCTGGTCAATCCTGACAAACTGACCTTAGTCTTTTCCATTTCAATGAGTATTAGGCTAAGTCTTTTTGAGTAAGGCATTAGTCATTTGTTGTTTTGCCTCAGTCATTTCCTAATAGCCCTTGGTTATGCCTGATTTTTTGTGTGGAAGTGTGGACCAGCTGTGGCCCTTATGTCTTATCTGTGGAGAGATAAGGGCCAAGCGTCTACCAGGGAGCTGCCTTAAGGGGGGAGTGAATCTTCCCATGCTGGTCAGGTCAGGATACTTGTCTGTCTGTAACAGATAAGGTCACAGGTGGCTCTGAAAAGTGAAAAGCTTTTCGGAAGAGGTACGCCAGGCATTTTCTTGTGTCATATGCTCAGTAATCCCTTTACATTAATGAGACTCACAAATTATGCATCACAATTCACACCCCAACGTCTCGTGCTACGCTATTCTCATCAATGATGTGTCTAATTAAGTTTCCAGGATTGTAGAGGCTGTAAAAGAAAAGTGATGAATGTTCAGGTACCAACTAGAGAATTGGTAATACAGGTAAATTAATCTAGATGGAGAGCTGATTAGCAAAATCTTTCCGAATACAGATTAATTATCATTATCAGGTGACAGCTAACCAGCATTCCCTTGTCAGTGCGGGACACTGCACCGTATTGCTATTTAGCATACACTCACAGACAGGTTGTCACAGCGTAGTGCTAAACTGAGATGCATGAGTCAATGCACTTGTCAATGTAATTAAAACTAATTTGTGATGTTTCTTACAAATTAGTGAAATATACTATTGATGTAACCTAACAGATACGTATCCTATCTAAAGGCCTGTGGATGTACTTGGTTGATGCTGTGTTGCATTTAAGAGAAAAAAGGAGTAAAACTTGTATGTTTATTTCTGCACAGCCCCCCTACTACTAGATGCCACAGGTACGTGTGTGAGTGTCCAGCGCCCCAGGTACCCCCCCCCCCCAGGTAACCCCCCCCCTCAGCTTTCACACTCAGCAGCCGTCACGCAGCCGTCATGGTATACCGCTACGTTATATGTTGAGACAGTGTATGTGCTAATAATACCGTGGACCATACCTGATTATGAGAAAGAATTGTTTGGTCTAAGATATTATGGACCACACCAGGTTTGACTTTGGCCTTGTCCTTTATGGATTGCATAGTGTTTAATGCATAAGCCTATACCCTTTATAGTTATGATGTATGAATGCAGCCCTAACAAGTAACTCATCACTCAGAACTGCATTCAAGTATAAAGCCAAGCATGTAAGGGGTTGATACACTCATGAAGGGTAGACATGATGCTTGAAGGTAGCCCTTGTGAGTAGACCTTCAAGGGCTTCATTAATCTGCCCCCCCCCCACCCCCCCACCCCCAGCAGTCCTGGCATGTACGCCCCCACTACCTGGGTTCTCACATCAACCTTTAGCTACTCCCACAGTTCGAGGGACAGGATGGCAGGGGGTCCCTGGCCAGAAAGTTTAACTTTATTATTCTCTTCAATGCAACACAGCACCAACTTGGTCCATCCATAATAATTTGGAGGGAATATCAATCTATGATATCATAACAGTGATTAATTTCACAAATAAGTTATAATTTAGGTTGCAAATACAATGGCTCATACATCTCAGTTTTTCAAGATGCTGTGACAATGTGTCTGTAGGTGTAAAAAGCAATATGGCCCTCCCATGCCAACAATGCAGTCATGGTTAGCTGCTACCTAACTGTTTACCCATAGTTCCACTTGCAAACCCACTTGTATTCTTCTGATGGTACTTTACTGATGCCATAACGTCCTCTGCCAAATAAACCATCTGCTGCTCACAGTAGCCATAATGAGGGCTGACATGTGTAGGTGTAGATATATGTGACAACATGCCGTGTTAATGCAGATCCTACAGAGCTGCAGTAGAACACATAATTACTCTGTTCTTCCCTTGTGATTTATAATGATCAGATCCTTTTAGGCAACAACTGCCCATATTGATTTAGTAATGGTATGAAGAACAGGAGAAAAGTGCCAAATATTACAGCACATTTCTCTTCATTAGTATACTGCCAAATTAAGGTCTTTGCCTGAGGTGTACTTAAGGGCCGATTCCTTGATTGCCAGCTGGGGGTACTTGGTGTATATAGGGGTAGTCATAACAGAAAATAGGCCCACGAGTTTGGGGCAAATCTGGTAAAGCCTCCATGCTGGGGGGTCAAAATTTAAAACGGTCCATTTAAATACCATACACGATTCCACAGGCACATGAATCACATGCAATTTTTGAGAAATCCGTCAAGGCCCCCTCTTCCCCTCAGCTAGCAATAGTTGACTCGGCCATAAAATCAGCACAATGATGAAATGATTGCCCTATCTACTGATTTAGAGCCATTACCCTTTCTGCACTTTGAAATTCAATAAACTGCATTAATGAAGTTAACTTTGTAAACAAGGTTGAATAATGACCACTATTCATGGCACATTGCTACCTCCATAAATAAGACTGTATTTCAAAATGACAAGTAGACAAAGCGGCTGCTGATCTGTAGAGGAAGGTAATTAGCTGTAACAGTTGTTAACTTGGATTGATAAATGAGCCCTGTTGAGCAGCAATCGTGCATGTTGTATGTTAATAATTTGAATAACATAAGCATTGCATTAAATATTACCTCACTCCTATTTTCATGTGTAAACAGCCTAATATAAGCAGCACAATGATATAATGATTGCTTTGTGTACTAAATTATAATGTTGGCATGTCAATTTCTGCCAAAAGATTAAAGATACCTGTCTGGCTGATTTCTAGTTCTGCCCTATGAAGTTGAATGAACTAAATTAACCTAGTTAACATTTCCATACTGGAAACCAATTAGCTGTAACTTTGTTAACATTGTATGATAAATGACCCCCATGACAATAGAGAGAGCCCACGTTATTGATACATTATTCATCCAATTTGCATAATACCTCCATGAATGTTTTCATATTCTCCTTTCTGTACTGGTAAAATGGCGTTCCTCACACACAGTGAGTGTTCTGGTTTAATCCTTGCCAGGGGCCACAGGAAAGGCTTATGAATCGAAATCTACCTACTACTAATCTGCTTAGCACTCAACAAATAGGACATGAATTTGGGGCTGTGGTGAAATCTAATCCCTGCATACAAACCATATTCACCGATTCTATTTTTTCAATCGAGCAAGTATGATTTTCTAATTTAACTAACTAGGGTTCCGACCACACCACCACGACACTAGGGGGTAGCACTAATTACATTAGGTTTTGTAATTACTGAGGGGAGCAGTAACAGCTGTTTTAGAATGGATAAAACCAGCTCATAATGAGCAGCTTCCAGCCATAACCCGCTCACACGCTGCTATAAGGAGGCCTTGGTTCCTGGTATACCTGGAAATAAGCAGCCACATCTAGGGTTTAACATGCAGAGGGTGGGGTGTGGATGCATAGTGATACTAGGGTGTGGCAATAATATTGCATATTGATACTTCTTAACAGCCACTGATCATTTCCTTTATGAGTTTTTTTATTAAGGGATTTTATGGCTTTTCAGAATATGTTTGAATGCCTAAATTTGTACAGCAGCAGCATTTTAAACTCAAATAATCTAAAATGTATATTTCTCATTGTTTGTTGATGTTCCTCATTATTGTTTTCAAAAATCTAACTTGTTCCTTTTGTATGTACTTGCAGAGATAAAGATGGCCACAGAGGAGGCTCCGTCTGCAAGAGCAAGAAGTTATGAAGAACCAGTAGACTGCCTCCATCCTAAAAATGAGCCACCAGTGCATTCTGCTTGGGGAAGACTCCAGATCCTAAATTGCTCAAATAAGGAAACCTGAGTAATGATGTCATAGAGTGCCTAATCACAGCCATACACACTGTGCTAATCCACTGCCCATACCCTCTGTGTACGGCCCAGCTACAGGTTAATCAACCAGCTGGAGGATAGAGAGAAGACAGAAGTGCCTCATGTCAGGCAATCATACCTACCTGTACTGGCTGTTTGTTCAAAATGAGACAAATTTTGATTTCCCCTGACACTTGTTGCTCTGACCTGTGCAACTTGTTGATCAGAGGAGGGTATCTAGGGATACACAACTTTACATAGACATTATTGCCCAGAGCAATTACTCCTACACACGTGACAATCAAAGGGCCATGTTTCTGGACTTGATAGTCCCCCTGGTGTCACCTAATTAAATGGATTAATTAGTAAAAACTGGTGCTGCCCCCTCGGGATTGAATCGGAACCATCAACATTGTTGCTGAACAGTGATGAGGCAAAAGAGTACTTGCCAGGGGGATCGAGGCAGATAAACAATTTATTGCAGCTACAGAAACTGCAACAGCCTCTCTGTAGTCATTGTGATGTAGACTAAAGTGGTGTTACCGTACCTCAACCATCACACCTCACTCAGTGTCTTCACATCAATAATATGACACCCTTGGTGTTAGAGACAAATGCCAAATGAAGTAGCTGGGCTAAGTCAGCTAATGAGTATCATTGCCTTTAGGGACTGGAAAACTTTTAGGTGGTACAGAACTGACCAAGGTCTGAGACCTTATTAAACCTTTAGTTCTGTTAGCCTCAGGTTTACCTTGACCACAATGGCTTATGAAACAATGGCATCGTTTGGTGGGATCAGCAACCTGTCCAACCTGACCTCAGACCAGTCTGAGGGCCCCATGTACTACACGGACCCGTACCAGCTCCGCTTTCAGCTCATCCTGGACATCTTTGAGGTCTACGTGGTGCCCTTCATCATCCTGATCGGGCTGATCGGTAACACCATCTCCATCATTGTGTTCTTCAGGTTAGTACATCCGATGATTAGGGCTCAAAAATAATTTTCTTAAAACTAAGTCAGGATGATCACAAAGAAAATAATTTCTTTCTTTTCTATTTTCCCTCATTCCCTATTGTTTTGCTAAAATTTGATTCAATTGCTCAATATATGGTTATTTTGGAATAAGATTGTGGATGCTTTTATTACCTTCATGGAAAATACACTGTAAAATACTAAGGTTTGGTCCCTTGTGTCCCTATTCCTGGGCTGTTACTGCCCAATAATACCATTTTAATGTCTCCCAACCCATTAATAGTATGCTTTAACCGAAATAGGTACATCTTTATGTAGGATTTATAATTTGGTAGAAGTTATGTATCGCCACTTTCAGGAACCCGCTACGTAAGACGTCGTCCAGCATCTACCTGGCCTCCCTGGCTATCTGTGACAATGGGTTCCTGCTGATGCTGGTGTTCCAGTGGCTGGTGTGGTTTGACGTCCAGATCTACCACCTGAGTGGTCCCTGCCAGCTGTTCACCTACACCACCAACGTGTGTGCCTTCCTGTCTGTGTGGTACGTGGTGGGCTTCACAGTGGAGCGCTACATCGCAGTCTTCTACCCCTTAAAGCGCCAGACGCTCTGCACACCAACACGGAGTAAGATCGTGGTGTGTGTGTTTGCTGCTGTGGCTATTGTTGTGAATAACTTCCACCTATGGACCTCACATACAGTCATCATGTACGGCATGCCTGTGTGCACCCCAAAGAGGAAGTACATCCAGTTACTAACAAGACTCAACAATGTCGACACCCTGGTCACATTTATTATACCGTTTGTCTCTATATTCTTTATGAATGCACGGATCATGGTGCGGATAACACGGATGTACCGGCGCCGAGGGAGTCTCACGAACGGGCAGTTAGGCACTGCTACTATGGACAATCATGTAAAACTCTGCCCATCCAGGCCCCACAACAAACAGTCCCCCAGTAGGGGGAGCCACAAGGTACCCTGTACCTGCGGGGACAGTAGCGGGGTGGAGGCTGACACAGAAAGCTCTAACTGTGTAGATAAACACAACCAGGTGAATAACAGGGGACTTGGAGGCAATGGAAGTGTCAGGTACGGTTTGTGAATTCATCTTATTTGGGGTTATAAAATCAGCATGAAAAACATTGAATTCCACATTCCTATATATGTTCCAAGCAATTGATTAAATGTCTTTTGTAAGATTGTTATATATTCATGTTTCTGCAAAATAATTCTGTGTTATAACTGATAGCCAATGAGGAAAACATGGATGACAATGTCATAGATGAATTAGATGTGAAATAGCTCATCTACTCCATCAATATGCTCATTTAAATATTTCTAAAACTGAAACACACAAAAACTCAAAAAGGAAATGCCACAGCCTGGAACTAGTTACTAAGATTGCTGAATCTTTAATAGTCTGGTTGCCAATCATGAAAGTCATGTAATATCAGAATCTTGTCAGGCTGACATTGGAAATCCAAATTTGTCACCAATTGAAAGGTTAATTTAGAAGTTCCTCTCATGGATTAGAAAAGATAATAGATTCTTAAAGAGAGTCAAAACTGTGAACCATGATCCATTTCTGTTCTCAGTGAAGTCCATTTTGAACAGATAGATTCTATGTTATCAGGTTTCAGACCACGCTGAGGTTCACGGGACCTGACAAGAGACACAGTCACCAGCTGAAGATAACGCGGTTACTGCTGGTTGTGTCCACCACCTTCCTGGTCCTCAACCTGCCCAGCCATGCCTTCAGACTCTACGGCTTTGTCATGACACTCATAAAGGTGAGGCCTAATGCTGGTATAAAACTCTATACCTATAACTATTACAAACCTAACACCTATATAAACCTATACCCAACACTAACCCTATACCATACACTGATATAACCCTATACCTATAACTACTACATACCTAACACCTACATAACCTTATACCTAACACTTATATAACCCTATACCTATAACTACTACATACCTAACACCTACATAACCTTATACCTAACACTTATATAACCCTATACCTAACACTGATCAAGATAACCTCATAAAGGTGAGGACTTAATGTATAATATAGATATACCATAAGTCTCACATGAAAGCTGCATCTTGTATGCAAATCAGAACCTGCTTTCAATTGATACAAAACATGCCTATATAGGATGTGGTTTATGTCTTTGAAAGTATACTACAGTGCTAAATTCCCAGTAAACAAAAAACATTATGTATGTTATCTAAGGTTTCTCTATATCAAGAGGGTTTGGCTTGTACCCGACACTATACAGTATATATGATAATGTTATTGCTGGGTGTGTCCGTCACCTTTCTGGTGCCTAATATGCCAATTCAAGCCTTCATGTTCTATGGTAAGCCTGTAACATATTCCTGATAAAGTCATTTGAATACTGCCAGAAAAACAAAAGGGGACACTGATATTAGTGATTGACAAAAAAGTAATAATTCTAAAAGGAAGCAGGTGCTCTGATTCCCAAATCAAGAGGTTCACTACCGGCTGATGTGGCACCTGTGTCCTAAAGTCAGTCCACATCAGAAATTAACTTGTCAGCATGACACTTGTGTCACATGTGATTAGTTCAATTTTGTAACCTGTTCATTTTGACATCAATTATTTCCCAAGCAACCTAACCTCAATGCCATTTGAGGGTCAGACAAAGATGACAACCACTGTTGATGGATTAAATTGCATGCTGCTGGCAGAGCTGGATAAAAGATTATGGCCTGAGTTTATTTCACTGTGACAGTAAGTGTGGTTAATTATATTTTGGTCTGTTCTGCAGGGTTCACCAAATGCAGGTTCAAACTGTCCTATCCTGTGAGAGCAAGTCTGTCAGCTGCTTTACTATTGTAACTTCAGCTTCCATTGTATATATATATTTATTTATTATATATAGGCTATCATCTGGCAATATTGTGCCAGCTCCTTTAAGCGCTACAATAACTTCAGCTTTATCAATCATGTATTTGTATGCGATATATTCTTTTTCCTGCAGTCATATTTTGGTCTTATCTTGTCCACAGGGTTCACCCACGTCAGGTTCTAACAAGGCTATCCTGTGGCAACAGCTGTGTCAGCTCCTCTACTACTGTAGCTCCAGCTTTATTTACTGTGTATATATACACTTTATATTGCAGGGTTCGCCCACGTCAGGCTCTAACGAGGCTATCCTGTGGCAGCAGGTGTGTCAGCTGCTCTACTACTGTTACTTCAGCTTTATTTATTGTATATATTTATATATTTATGTTCTCAGCTCAGATTCTTACAAGGCCATCTTGTGGCAACAACTGTGTCAGCCCCTCTGCTACTCTAACTTCAGTTTTATCTATTGTATATTTTATAAACAATTCTCTCCTGCAGGGTTCTCCCACGTCAGGTTCTAATGAGGCTATTCTGTGGCAGCAGGTGTGTCAGCTGCTCTACTACTGTAACTTCAGCTACATGTAATGTGTACATTTATATACTTTATGTTGTAGGGTTCTCCCACGTCAGGTTCTAACGAGGCTATCCTGTGGCAGCAGGTGTGTCAGCTGCTCTACTACTGTAACTTCAGCATCAACATCTTCCTGTACAGTCTGTGTGGTAAGTCCTTCAGGCAGGCCTTCTGGAAGGCCTTTGGGCGCGTCTGCTGTCGACGCAAGGACAAAGGCAGCTGTCAGAAACTCACCCAGCGGCAGGGAGGCACCACGTCTGACTCCACCCGGGTTACAAGGATGCAAATGGTGGACATGGCCGGTGAAGGTCGCAGGAGGAGTAGTATGAAGGGGGCCAGGGTCTGATACATGAAGGTCGCAGGAGGAGTAGTATGAAGGGTAGTATGAAGGGGGCCAGGGTCTGATACATGAAGGTCGCAGGAGGAGTAGTAAGAAGGGTAGTATGAAGGGTGCCCGGGTCATTAAATACATTAAATGGCTCAGGTTCTGATTAAGTGCCGCTTTAGACTTGGATTTGGACTTGGATTTACCCAGTGTTCACCAGCCTAATAGGACAAATGGCCTCCAATATCTTACAGAACTCGAGAATGACACAGGTTGGTATTTTGTGTGTTTCTTGGGAAAAGCACAAGCTGTATACACAAAATAGACACAGGAGATTCCCGAGAATAGTGAACATTCCGGGTGTCATGTTCAAAGGTGTGAATTTCCTGAGTTTAATAATGAGAAATTCCCAGGAATATGACACAAAAAGATGTTTTTTGTACTCATACATGAGCTGTTGGTGGATGAATATGTCCATGAAAATAAAGAGCTAAATGTGGTTCCAGTCCCCAGTCATGGGACAATCTATTGTGAAACAGAGATTATAGGTGGCTTCACCCTTGGGGTTGAATGAGCACCTGAAGCCATCTACCTCTATCTACTGGTGGATAATGGCCGTCTTTCTGATCTAGTCAAGACCAAACATCTGCTGGAGAGTGTATGCCAGTGCTGGAGTACTGAGGTGCGCAGAGTATTTAAACTCACTGCTATAGATCAAGAAAACAGTCCATCCTTGCTCCTGGTCTCAGGGCAATGCAAAAGTGGAAAACTGCAGAATTTCCTCATTGGGAGTTTATATCATACGTTAATAGACTGGATGAAATCAGAAAATTCAAAACCAGAATCTAGTGTATTAATCAATTTCAGATGTTTTTACCATGGAGATAATTCAAGACTGGTGCAGATTTGAGGTCTGACAGCTTACAGTCCACTGTGGTATATTGTGTGAAGGTGTTACATGTCTCATGATGCCTCATAAATATGGGATTCAACAGTCTATATTCATGGTGCAATGAAGCTAAATCAGGCATGGACACTAAAGCAGTGCTTGAAAAGAAAATATATCATATTCCTCACAGTGCTTATACCCCTTATTGTTCTAAATTCAAAACACAATGGTTGTACATAATACTTTTACATTGACATCATTGTCGCTGTTAAGGTATATTTTATTGATTTATGTGGTTATGTTTTGTGTATTTCATCAAAAGCCTGTGGAGGAGGTATATGTTACCTGAAACCTGAACACTCATATTTGACACTTAGTATTCATGATTCATAAATGCTGCCCTTGCCAATGTTACATTCATGCCTCATACGGGGCTGAAACACTCCCACATGGCCCAAATGATGCACAAATACAGCACCAGCAGGCTACTCATTGACACTGTATTGGTGCATCAAATGCCTCCTATAATAGGGGTTAAACATTTATCAAATCTAGCAATGGATAATTTGTTTCTTAAGCTGGTATTCCACCAAAACCTGTTAGAACATCAGTTATGATCAGGGCTCAAATGTCTTTCCTGAAAAATTGAAAGGCAGCCAGACCATATTAAAACAGGTTGATATTGTGAGAATACATTGGTAAACATCTGAGAAAATTACAAAATCTGCTTTGGTGGAAAAGCTGAATAACAGAGATATTGATGAATATAGTTAATACATGCGTCACCTGCTGAATGTGCCTTGTGGATCTTACTGACAATAAACGATGAACCTCATGTTGTAGCATACAGTCTTCTCTTTATTTATTTGAATAAGTGTGTGCAGTTTTGATTGAACCCTTTATGGCCTGCATAAATCTTTATACAACATTCCCTTTGCCTTCATGATGCATTACATGAAAATTGAAATGGATATTTTTCTTTTACCATAAAATATAAAACATGTTTTTTTAAATAAAGACATATGCAAACCTTTAAACAAAGTGAAATCAGTGCAAGTCTGGTGACTCTATTTGCAAAGCCGACATTATGGCTGGTGCAATGTTTGAATGCGGCCCTGGCAAGTATACTCACCAGGGATGCAGTTATGCAGTGAATGGTAAAGGGCATTAAAATGTTAAAGCACTCTGCAGCCCTTGAAAGATTGAATTAGACATCTAACATGTTGATGGAATTTAAAAGAATTATACATTAGGAAGTCACCACCCTACACCCACATCGAGTAAAAGGTAAGTTCAACTGAAATCAGCAAGTGCCGTTACAACACAAAATGGGAGAGGTAAATTGTGCTGTGCCTGGAAAATGTTACTTAGCCCATGAACTCTACTTGGTTTTGTATGAATTTTGTGCATCACAGATACTTTAATTTATTGACAAAAATTTACATTGTTATGAAATTACATTTTATGAAATAATTACTGTTAACTTAAAACTGTAGCATAAGCATGATGTATTGGTATAGACACCAAGTTTGTAGAAACATGAGAAAGTTAAATCCCCAAAAAAGCTCAGATGTTCCTATATATCATGAATAATGGATAAGGGATCTTTCCCGGGGGATCTTTCTGAGATCTCTCCCTTCTTGTGAGGCATTACACCTAAATACTGTAGAAAGAGCAGCTAGGGAGACTGCTATAGGAATTGTTATATAGAGGGGTAGGGGATAGAAATTACCAAAGTCACTCTCTATTCCAAAGGTGCAATCCCTCAATGACACTCTCTACAAAGGATATTCTGGTTCAATGACTCCTTGTGCCTAGACTCCCCTTCTGAGGGGAGTTGCAGCATCGACCTGGACTCTGTTTATGGTGGGGAGTCATGAAAGGGAGTCATTTTAAAGGCAAAACCTGAGCTATCTTAGGGCAGTCACATAACTCCTTTTTAAGGGAGTCAAGTACCGACTCCCTTTATTAATAGGGTCACAAAGAGAGTCAGGAAAGGGAGTCATTCTGGAGCAAGCCTGGACTTCCTTTTGACCCTGTTCATTTTCTCTGTGTAGATATAGAATATAAATGACCTTAAGCTCAGCACTGAAATAGCTGCAGGGAGTTTCGTACACTTGTTTTTATATTATATAATCTTATATTTCAATATAGAATGGAAATAAAGCAGCAGAAAAATAGTTGTGTTTTCTCCTAAAGGTCATTTGATGCACATTGTACAAATATCCTGAGTTCGGTCAAATCAGCTACAGCATCTTAAAGCTGATATGAAATAACTTCCTTGTAAGGGCTGTGCAACTTAACCTGACAAACTTAAGCTACATACGCAAAATAAACCTGCAGTTTATTCTATCGTTAAATATGCATTTCCCCTCAACTTTGCTCACCTTTGTGTTGGGAAGTCTCAGTTTTTCAATTAAAAGCAAGGTGGACAGGAACGTAGAATTCTGTTGATTCTGCAGGACAGCAACCTTCTGCTGCTGCTGCTGTCATAAGTAAGGGTAGCTGCACAAAGTGATATACTGTAGATTTACAGTACAAAAGGGCCTTTTATGTGAAACGGACATATATCACATTAATGTAGTATGCAGTCTAGAAAGTTTAGTGCTGAGGCTGCTAAATGTGTGGGGATGGATGTAAGGAGGGAGACTGAAGACACTTAATGTGTTTTGTCTGCAAGTCTCGCTTTTCTCCCTGGGATGAATGTGGTGCTAAGCAGAATCTCTAAGGCATTTCATTAAGCGGCTTCCTGTAATTCCACGACACAATAGATGTCTCTGAACCTTTACAGATACTCTTTACCTCCTAATGGAGGTTTCCATAGTAACACCACATGTTGACCCCTTCTGGAATTGATCTATTTTCAACCTAAGTGTCTTTGAGTACTTATGGACTAACCACAGAATGTTTCCTCAAAATATAAAAGGAGTGCATTTGTTGAATGTTGAGTAGAATGCCTATAAAACTAGTATCAACACCTACTACCGTGATTTGAGATACGGTAATTCAAAATGGGAGATTAATCCGTATCTTGCCCATTGCTTGTAGGGAATGTGTGGCTACTTGACTATTACCACAAATGGTATTTCTATTATATTTCTCCCTCTCTCATGCTCTCTCTCTTCTCTCTCTCCCTCCCAGTCTCTCACAATCCTGCCCACTACACACAGCGTTATATGGTAAGGTCGATAAGTGAGTATTCTACTGGCGTCAATCAGCTGTAATTCGGTCATCCAATGAAAGTTGAACTTATGGGTGAGTCTCGTCCGATGGATGAAATCACAGCCAATTCCGGCGGTGGAATGCTCCCTTATGTAGAGGTGTGTATCCTAAAAAAAAGGAAGTCTGATATCAGCAGATCTGTAGAATCACATAAAATACACTGTAAAAAGTTGGTTTCCCATTTTTGTAGTTGTACAGTATATTCTACTGTAGGTGTACAGTTTGTTGTAGGTAAACTGTAGAATCTACTGTAAATCGCCAGTAGATTCTATGGTAAATCCTTTCTATAGTAGATTCTACTGTAGACCTACACTAACTATTTACAGTTTAGGACCAGTTCACCATAGTTCTAAGCAGGAGGTCGATAGTTATCATCAATAAGGCGTCTTGGTCTGGAGGGTCAGTAAGACAACCAGATGAGCAGATGCACTTGTTGACTTGCTTTGCTTATCATAAAGCCAAAACAAGTTTGTTTTAGGTAACATAGGTAGAAAGTTTAGGGTTGGTGATTCTTTTTTCCTTGTTTTTCCTTTTTTTTTTTACGCATGAAAGTTCTAGCCATTCTCTCTGCATATCCAAAAATTTACCAAAAAGGTATAGAAATGTGAAAATGTATTCAAAATTGCTTAAGAAAAACATGAAAATTCTTTAAAATTGCATAAAAATTGTTGGGTGGGCCCTGTTCTAATGGGGTCAGTTGGGTGACCTGAAACTAACCTGGCAAAAGCCTGCTGAGGCTACTTATCTGCTAGATGAGCTGATTCTGGCTGTGTGCGTGATGGTGTCCTGTTCCTATCAGCCGCACAATACAGCACTGTGAGGCCTGCATTGTGCGGCACTCACCTCACTGATGGCTGCTGTTATTTATTCTGGGTATTTATGATCTAAGAGAAAGGTACGGCCAGAACTGACTGTAATCATGGTGGCATGCTTTATTTCCTGTCCCAGATTGCAGACATTATGGAGGAACAATGCTCAGGCCAAACAAAAATAGTCATGTTCCAGTATCTCGACACACCCTACAGTTTAAAAGGACTACCTAATATAAGTACATGGGGTTTAAACTGTTAAAGACTCCTGAAAAGCACCTGAGCATTGGCAACAATATAATTCCTAAACATCCCATTTTCTACGATACCTCATGCTAGAGGAAAGCCTTCGTGCTGTTTGGCTGATTTCATAAAAATACATCTGTATCCATTGACAGTTCATGTTGTCCTATGTTTCGCCATATCATCTTCTCCAATTGAAACATTGTCAACAATTAACTATATAGATAATTACACTTATAAAACTCAAAGTGTGTTATTTCTTTAGCCCAGTACACCTTCAATGGGCTCTGTGGTGCTTGTTATGTATCACCCATGCCAATGTCCCACCGTACCACGTGACCTTCATGTACATACAGTGTTGTCAAGCAGTTGGCACAAGTTCTATATTCTGCAATATCAATAGCCCAGATTCTTACGTTCCTCCCTATCTGTAGTCTGTTATGTCTCCCAGTTTCTGAGACAAATTTGGCACAGCCTATCAAGGGCATGTCCCCTGCTATGCAGTAGGCTTTGAAATGACTCATCATTGGGGTCTATTTTCATGTTTCTGTGATGGGGGAATAGTCCACTATGATGGAGCCTTAGTGTTACTTGTTTTCTTAGTTAGATGCTCATATACAATAGTGTCAATGTGAGATCTCTTTTCAATGTTAGTTTTACATAGATTGTTGAGGAAAGGTTGTTCTGGCACCATTCCAAGAAGATACGTCATTGAAAATAATGCGGTACTCGCCCTTGGAGATGTTGCTTCACAACAGCAAAAACTGCTTGACAGTAATTATTTGCGTCATCATTATTTGTCACTTTCTTATATCTGGTTTTGGGTTAGAGTACCTGTAATCACATCCTTTGCTACTACTGTGCCCTTTTTTCTGCCACGTTTTAGTCACACAATTGACAAGGGTGGTGGCCTGATGACAATCATAGAAAACGCCAACTCATGTTATCATGTGTGCTCACATCACATGGTTGTAATTGTGAGATGACCAATTCATGTTACCTAAAATACATGCATATCTTAAACTGCATTTCTTTCTTGTCAGAAGAGCTCTTATTTCTATGATAATCTTCTCAAGTACATTGACAGCCAACGCAGCCATCCTCAAAACACACTAACAGCTAATTGGTTGAGAGGAGGTCCCAGCTGCACCAACATGTCTCATGATATCCTACACTAAATTTATGATTTTAAAAAGATATACACCAATAAGAGGTGTTTACTGATGTTATGATTCCCTGTCCAAATCCCAAATGTGCAATGCTCTCATTTGTTCTGTGTGATGAAAACCAACCACAAGCTGTGTTTATTCCCCGGCCTTCTATGCTAAAATGATATCCTAATTCACATTTAGTATCAACTCTCAACCGTATTGACATTTTGTGAAATGCTCAAAATAAATAAACACCTGAACTTAACAGCTTCTATACAAGCTATTGGAAACTCATATCAGTTTGAATACTGGAGATGGAAAGCCAATAGGAAGTCTCATATAGACAGATCTACATTTACTGTCGGTAATGGGGGACAAAGCGTCTAATGGAAAATCTGCCGCGATCTCTCCAGCCAGGTCACAATGAATTCTGTATAAGTGATGTCATCGGTTGGACCATATTGTATGCACAAATATTTAGAGTTAATTGGGGATCATCTACAGGTATAAATTATGTTCATCCTAGATGTTAATAGTGTTTAGATGAAAGCGCAATTATTATTAGATGCAATTTATTACATTAAATAGTAATACAATCTTATGAAGTTGAAGTTGAAATTTCTTTTATTTATCATGGTATATTACATTAGCCTAGGGCATGTTTTACTAATGAACCAGCTCGATTGTTCAATATGAACATACATGAATCATAGTAAAAGTACAATGTAAGTCCTTATGGACAAATTATGTTACTTTAAGTAAAGGGCCTAAAGGTTTTGTATCTGTTGTTATGACACATGCCTGATGGTATTGGCATCGGAGAGATGGAATAATTTCGGTTATTAACATTCATGGAGCTTATTAACATTCATGGAGCAACAGGTATGAATTATATCACTCTTGGAAAGCATTCAATGTTCAACTGTAGGGTTTATTTGATATCACTAGATATTTGCTTTAGCTTGCTTTGAGAGCCAATATCAGACTTTCTAGCCTACTGAGTAATACTCTCTGACAACTACAGTAAATGGTTCTGATGGCAATAATTCAGAGTGTGGTAAGATGGACAAGTACAGTGGGCTTTTTTGAGTGGCCTAAACCCTGCTCATAGACTGGTGCCTGGGGATTTGTGCCAAAGTGTAAGGCACCATTAGTCTGATCTGAGGCCCCCCTACATGACCTCCTCTCACCTGCTGTCTACCCCAGGGACAGAGAGACAGGGATAAAGGTTTACTAAGGTGCTCTTGCCTCTTATTAGTTAGGTCTGTCTCGGATAATGAGGTTTAAAATAACGGCCTGGGTCATTGACCAGTGCTTGCTGGATCATGCATCTTACTCATAACACTTCCTAACAACAAGTGAGGATGTCTAAACATAAAATATGAGGGGGCCAAACCTTTGTTTGACTGTGAACTTTTGTATAGCTCTCCTCCTGAGTAAAGATATATTTAACATTCATTTAAGCATCTTTCTAGCATTATAACTAAACTCACATTAGTATAAGCATTGCAGAGAAATATCATTGTTTACAGTTCTCCCTTACTCGGTTTTGCCCATATTTCTTTTCTTACAACTTCTCTGATACTTTATCCACTTCATGCACTAAGCTTTTCCTCATGCTAAAAGGTAATTTCACCTGAGCTGAAATGTCCAGAGGCAAGTGAGTGTGACATCAGACAGATTGTGTGACATCAAAGAGGGATGAGGCAGAGCTCAGCTGCCTGAAGTAGACGCGGCCCCAGGTCTTGTCCCTACCACAGCTGATCTGCTGACAAGCCTCCTCTAGGGTGGCCACTCTCATACCCTACTAGGTGTCCTGATCCTCTCCAACTGTGAGAGACTAACACTCCTCCTGCCTTTTGGGTACCTGTCCAAAGATATAATGGCAAAAGAGTAAAAAGAAATTGTCTTTGTGAACACAATTACTTATTTTCGAGGAGTGTGAATCACCAGATGCACTAACTTTAACCGAAAATATTAAGGATGGTTCACAGTTTTTCTCTCTCTTTATCCTACAAGCGTAGGTCAATGTGGTCTTAGTAGGTCTTAGTACAATTTAATATCATTGAAAGAAAGTTTTAAAAACAAGTGAAAAATACTGTTGATTGAATAGTAGCATTACAAGTCAGAGGCGTAGGAAGCAAATCTTCATTGGGGGGGCCCAGGGGGGCCCACTCCTACCAACTTTATGAATCGGTTTTTATGCATGATGTATCATACACACACTTATATTAGATTGTATGGAAAAGTAGTATTTGCGGCCCCTTTAGTTCTAATTTGGGGGCCCTGCCCCCTCTGCGCCCACTTTTTCTTATGCAGGAAAGGTAAGAATTGGAAATCATGTGTATCATATGACATGTCTTGACAAATTTTGGGGGGGCCCAAACATATTCAGGCCCCCCCTCTTCAGTGATTGGGGGGGCCCGGGCCCCCCTGGCCCCCCCTTTTCCTACGCCACTGCAAGTTAGATAAACTAAATGGTCTCTCCGAGGCCCCTATTACAGACCACTTTTTTGTTTTGTTAATTTGTCTTGCCCTAAAGAGGGTATACCTAAAATACACAGCAGGTCTCATTTTCAAAGTAAATATATATACCCATTCTGTGGAAAGCTGTAGTATCAATATGGCTCTGTCAATCACTTCAATATTTGTATTGAGTATTGATTATATGTCGTAAATGAGCCATGAGTAGTCTCAAGGGGTTTATATACGATTTTCAGATACTAGGAATTAACCTTAATGTGATATATGTCCATTTTACCTAAAAGGTCCTTCTGTACTGTAAATCTACAGTATATCATATTGTGCAGCTACCTACACTAACTTCTAACAGCAGTAGCAGCAGAAGCTTGCTGTCCTGCAGAATCAACAGAATTCTGCATTCTAGTCCACCTTGCTTTTAGTTGAAAGCTGAGACTTCCCATGACTTTCATTTCAATTCCATTTAAAGTTGAGGAGAATTTGATATTTAAATAAATTGCAGGTTTACTTCACGTATGTGGCTAAAACTAAGTTTGGCCAGTCAAGTTTCACAGTCCTTACAAAGAAGTTATTTCATATCATTTAAGAAGATAAAGCTCAGAGGACAGATCTCAGGATATCTGTACAACGTGCGTCAAAGGCACTTGTAAGAGGTCTTTAATCAAAAGAAAACACGACTATATTTTCTGCTGCTTTATTTCCATTCTATATTGAAAATATAAGATAATATAAAAATCCAGTGTAAGGAACTCCCTGAGGCTTTTTCAGTGCTGAGTGCTGTATACTATACATTTTTGGAAAGGTATTAACTCCCCAAATCCAAAGATCACAGTTCCCAAAATTATGTGGCTTTTTTTTGTTACCATGGCAATCGTTTTCCTTGGTAACCCATAAAATGCACAAAATCACCCAGAATGACTGCATAACCTTGTCAAATGATTTAACAAATTACTCCTACCCCCCAAAATCATGCCCAAGGATTCCATTTTTCTAATCAGTTTTGTTCTCCAAACCATGGTTGCCTAGCAACCGCCTTTTCAACAGGTGTATTACATCATTATTCTGCATTGCTGCTCATGGAAACTCCAATATACTGAGTTATGAGAATTCAATGGAACCATAGCTGTGCTTTTAGATGACCATGGGTGCCTAGTTACAGCAGTATGCTTATATATTTCAATAGCAACAGGTAAATTCAGTGGATCTTATCTACACTTGGTGACCACAAATTAGGTCCCTGATTTCATCAATTATCACTAAAATTAGGGAAATAGAGGAAATATGATTAGGTATACATACCCTTGCCAAAGTCACTGTTATAATTCTGATGCATTAATTCGTTTCTCTTTAATAATAAGTTGACCTTTAGGAATCAAATGATATTGTTGTCCTTTGTTTATTACCTCAATTCCTGATCAGCATCTTGCTCACTCTATCCACCCCAGCTCTACCCCTGACTAACCCCTGCCTTGCTTATCCCTCCCCATATCACTGGTTACAGTATATTTGAGTTTATCTGACATTCCCTTTCTGGCCTCTCTTATACTCTTACCTGGCCTATATGTAGTGGCCTATAGCAGTGGAGCCTCCTAAGGAGAGTCCTGAGGATTAACTTGGTACATATGTAATAATAATAAAGTAAAAACAGGTAATGCATGTTATGTAGACAGTATCATTCCAAGTGAGTTTGTGGTCTGTATCTTGTTGAGAATCTTTTTTGTATTAGTTGGGGATCCAAGCAGGCAAAATGTCATTATTTAACTTTGACCTGACATGGAGACCTTGTACAGGAGTAGTATTGTATGTATCGGAACGGGACTATAGTTAAGTACTGTTTATTACTCAATCGACCTGCAGCCAATCAGAGGCCTCCATTTGGTCACGTGACCGGAAGTGACCTACTTAGGGGATTAGTGGTCACGTGACCTAGTTAGCCAATCAGAGGCCGCCATTTGGTCACGTGACCGGAAGTGACGTCATATGACCTACTTATGGACCGGAAGTGACGTCATATGACCTACTTAGGGGACCGGAAGTGAGGTCATATGACCTACTTTAGGATCACGTGACCGGAAGTGACCTGATGAGTCACGTGACCGGAAGTGACGTCACATGACCTAATGGCCAACCGGAAGTGAGTGACCTCATTGAGGATCACGTGACCGGAAGTGACCTGATTGATCACGTGACCGGAAGAAGAAGTGACGTCACGCGACTTAATGAAGAGATGAGCGTCTTTAAGGGGTCACGCGCTTTAAAATGTGATATCTATTTTTTTTGGAGGAGGAGGAGGAGGAGGAGGAGGAGGAGAAGGAGAGGAGGAGGAGGCGAGTCTCTTATTTTTTTCGATAAACTAATAAAAAACACTACGATATAAGTTTGTTTTTTTTTTCATTTTTTATTGTTTTACGAGCGACTGGAAGTGACTTATTGAACTAGGTAGAAGCGTTCTTTAGAGTGTATAAGGGGGGGGAAGGAGGGGAGGGGAGGGGAGGGAAGGGGAGGGGGGCCCCTTTAAGATGCATGGGGAGGGGGGCGCTTTTAGGATGCATGGGGCGGGTGGGGGGGAGGGGGGGAGGGGGGAGGGGGGCACTCTAGGGGGGTGGGGGGGCACTCTAAGGGGCGTTTGTCTCTTTTAAGAAAAAAAGAAAAGAAAAAGATTTCAATCGAGAGACACGCTTCTTCCTCTCGAGAGGAAGAAGCGTGTCTCTTCGGTTTTTTTTGTTTAGGAAGTGAGGGTCTTTAAGATCACGCGACTGGAAGCGACTTGATGAAGCATGTGACTAGAAGTGACGACGTCACATGCTTTAATGAGGCGATCAGCTGTGACTGGCGGCGGCGGCGGTGGCGGCGGCGGTGGTGCTGGTGGTGGTGGTAGTATACGTTACTGTGGTCAGAGTTGATATGGTTTTTTTCTAACAGAAATCAGAGCTTTTATACAGAGGGAGTTTAATCCTATTTCCAACAGCACCCCAGCTGTCTAGCAGCTGCTCCGCTCCTTAAGAGCTTCTTAAGAGCTTAGATGACGAGGGGTATGTCATCGCCATCTGTGGAAGCCAGCTGAAAATGGTGTTTTTTCCTTATCCATAGCTTTACTTCCTACCCCCTACCTGAGGACGACTCTCTCCCCCTTTGGCATTCATTGTAACAAACGTCAGAGGTCAAGTGAAAATCGGATTTTCATGCACAGCCTTAGTCAGCTGTCACCCCTATTGAACTAGCCAGCCGCCGCCGGCCAGTCTACTCACCACGGCAGGAGGCGGTGATTTTTTTTGTTTTACACTTAAGTCGCTCACCACATGCACACGACTCTACTCACAGACAGACACACCCGTCTTAGGGGGTCCTGCTTCACACCACACGCCTCCTGTAGTTTTTTTGTATACACACTCTAAGCTCATGACTGCTTAATCCTTTATACAGCTAATGCGCGTTGAATTAGCACAGTCGGTACACCGCCCGCTCATGGCAGTCGATCTCTCAAAAAAGGGGGGAAAGAGATCCAGCTGAAAACGTCATGACTTATGTCTTTTGTTTCTCTTTGTGAATGTCCGCCGGTCAGCCGGCGGCAGCAACTGCTTAATCCTTTATACAGCTAACGCACGTTGAATTGCTGAACAAGGCAGTAAGTAGCTTAGCTCATGTCAGTCGATCTCTCAAAGGGGAGGGGGAAAGGGATCCAGCTGAAAACGTCATACCTTAAGTCTTTTTGTTTCTCTTTGTGAATGGCCGCTGGTCAGCCGGCGGCAGCTGAACAGAGCCGTAAGTAGCTTAGCTCTAGAAGCGAGAAGGAGTATATAAGGGGGCTGGAAACACCCATTCACTCACTCAGTCTTTTGCTGCTCTCTACAGTCACCACCATGAGCAAAACACAACAACTAGTGTCGTCCAAGGATCTAATCGAGTTCAAGAACAAGAAGAGTACGCAGAACGGTGATCGTTTAGCGTCAGCGTCTCCTCTTGCTACTGAAATTGAGACTACCGCCGCAACCGCTTGGTCTTATCACCCTCCCGCTGTAGCGAGCGCACGCAGCAGTAGTAGTGGTAGTAGTAGTCGTCGTGGTAGCGACGTTGTTACACTCGCGACGGTTGTTACTGCTAAGCACGCTGCTGCTGCTGCTACTGCTGCGCCTGCTGCGGCTGCTGGTGATCTTCGTGCTGCTAGTGCTGCTGCTGCTGCTGCTGCTGCTGCGCCTGCTACTGCTGGGCCTGCTACTGCTGCGCCTGCTGAGGCTGCTGCGCCTGCTGCTGCTGTGCCTGCTACTGCTGCGCCTGCTACTGCTGCACCTGCTGCTGCTGCTGCTGCTACACCTCTTGCTGCGACTGCCGCTACTAGTACTGACACGCAGCACGTTGCACAGAACCTCTCCACCGCTACATCAACCGACGCCATCAACGCCGCTCGCGCTGAGACTTACAGCTATTCGGACACTCAGCCCCAGCAGCGCGTAGTAGACATACATGCCCTAAAGCAACAGGGTGAGACAGAGAACGACGCTGACGACGAGGCGTACGAGGAACCCGAAGGGCTACGGGCGCACAGTCCGTTTTTCGACCTCATTTCCACTGGTAGCGCGTCCGGTCCGTGGCGACTGCCCTCACCACCACCTTACGAAGTCGTGTGGTTGCCCTGTTCCGACAACGAGTCGTCGGATACCAGCGCAGACGCTGCTCCTGTTATTGGTTGTGCTGCAGTAGTACCTGTATCATCATACTTCAAAGCAGAGCCGTTAGGATACTTGTCAGACGCTATGCTACTGAAAATAAGTAGTAAGTTGCCGACATCAGATTACATACGGTTAGGTTCATTCCTTGAAGTGAACTTGAAGGATATGGGATATCTCAGTTGTGAGACAAGTGTCATAACTCAAGCTAGAGAAATGTTCACTACTTGGTACCAGAAAAGTTGTACTACTAGGTGGAAGGACCTAGCCGCCGCCTTGGAAGAATCTTACCGTATGGACCTCATCAAATTCTCACGTGAGTACATGGACAAGCATGACATGTGGGATGGCTTAGAGAGTGGAGACATGGAGTGGAAAGTGCAGAAATATTTCTCTCTTTTAGCTGAGCTCTGCCCTAGAGACTGGAAGACCATAGGGATCTACTTAGGGTTGACTTCTCATGAAATAGCTTTCATCTCTCAACCTGTGCCTTCTGACAGGACTGTGAAGAACCCTGTCTATGAAGTGCTGAGAGCTTGGAAGTACAACGAGACGTCTGAGCCTATGGCTCTGATGAAAGTGTTGCAAGACGACATGGGTCGCAGCGACGTCGCAATGTATGTTCAAGGGTTGTATGCAGCTGTACCCAAAGACATAAAAGTGAGCTGTGACACTCCAGTGTTGACCACTCTTGTCTGATCCCTGCAGTAAGATGGTCATCTGTTGAATTCGATCCTAGACTACAGTCACCTTTCACAATGCTAATAGTATCGTGTGGTAAGAGGTGTCTAGTATTCAAAGTGATAAATAATGTTTTATTTTTTTTAATAATTGGTAAATAAGTGAAAAAACAAAAAAAAAGAAAAACATGACGCAGGACGTTTGCGAAAAGTGTTTCAAAATTTTTAAAAGACCGTACAATCACGAGTGACCCGTAGAAAAATGAAGAACAATACCTAAGTTTTGCCCTCTATGCGGCGATGTCGATTGCTGAAAAGATCACCTGTCGACGCGAATCTCTGGACGAGGTGACTATCCCTCCACGTACATGCGCTGTACCGAACGGTGAGGAAACGTTCACGGCGAATTGGCCTGCAATACGAACGAGTGTCAGGATGCACGGGACTCGCGTGAGTGTAACAAACGTCAAACTACCAACCGGCGAGTTGAGTGACGCTGTAGATACTATGCGTCGCAATCCGCTTCACACAATGATAAAAAGTGGGTTTCTCGGTAGGCTTACTCTTACAACACAGAGAAGACAAGAACATACTGCGCTACTTTCACGTCTCCCAGAACAACGCAACTCTCATTACAACCGCTCCCTACTATAACTAATTCAGAAACTTTGGAAGAGCTCCTCTCAAAGATGGAAAACACCGTCGCTTGCGAAGAAGTACGGAAACTTTGCGACGCTGACACCAAGCGGTGCGCTCTTTTTCCTACTAATTTTGAACATTTGCGTTTACATGGGACCTGGAGGTTTTCCCATAGGCGGTAGGAACAGGCAGGACGGTCGAGTTGGAAAGAGAAGCCTTGTGTTAGATTTTCCCAAAAAGGACAACCTCTGCGTCTTCCGCCACATTTCCTTTCACTTATACAACACCAGCAAGCGCGCTTCAAATTTGTTACGTCAGTTCTGTCCCGCTGCCACACGTGAAACTTTTCCTCCCGACGGACATTCCAGAATCTACCCTTACAACATTACCTTCGATTTCGAGGCTTTCTTCAGACCGTGCAGAGAACCGTCGACTGTGGGATCCTGCTGTGGGATCACGTCCCTTTGTCGGCTAGCGTCACATCCGACTTTCCGGGGTAGGAGGGGACGGTGTACCTCAGAGAATCCGACGCAGATTCCGACCCCTTGTTAGACCGAGTTTAAAATCACATAAACGAGAACGCCAAAGTCATCGAGAAAGCTGTGCTAGAACTTTACCGACCAACGTTAGCGAAGTTACATGTGGCGATAGGTGAAGCTCTCCTGCTAGAAGAAGCGACATTCACCCCTTCTCCAGGCGGCTTCGCTGCAGCTCACACCAGACAACCGTTAGTTCAACTGAAGAAGCAGCTTCTGAGATACATCCGTCAAGCTCCAGTCGTGAGCTTCAACACGGAGCGTTACGACTTGAACCTGATCAAAAATACGCCTTCACTCGTTCTTTGCCTCCGGAGACCGAAGAAACCAACAATTCAGCGTCATAAAGAGAAGCAATCAATACTTGACGGTTTACACACAGTTTTCTTGGACATAGTAGTCAACTATTTGGCACTTGGTTACAGCTACGCGAATTATTTGCGAGCTTTCACCAGAAACGAAGAGAAAAGTCGCTTTCCTTACGAATGGATGACGTATACCAAGAAACTGGTAAACAGAACCCTGCCACCGAGATCGGCTTTTGACAGCGAACTGACGGGCGTCAAAATGGCCGAAATCCGACTACGCCACATGTCAGAAAGTTTAGTACGACAAGAAGATGCAAACTATGAGAGATTACTTGATCCACTACAACAACGAAGACGTCAAACTTTTCATTAAGCTTTTGAAAAAATCACGCTAATTTTTTCCAAGATCGCAGCATTGTCATGTTGAAAGACGAGATCTCTCTCGCCAGTTTGACTTTACAGGTCCTCTTCCAAAACCTATAAGCTGTGTTCACAACGTTCCCTCCCTTCGACGCCGTCCCCCACGCTCTGATCAAAGAAAATCTAGTCAGTAGTCCTTCCATCATCTTCCATAGATTTCACGAGAAGGAGTGTATAGGTGTCTTATAAGTCGGCAGAGGGTGAATACTAGTGAAAAGGGAAGGCAGGTGTGCAAGTAGCTTTTCTAACAGACACGTGTGTGAACTAAGCTGCTTAAGTCTAAACCCACCTGCGGTAGAAGCTCTGTACTGAGAGAGTCTTTTCAGCCGTTTAAGAGGCTTATCTAGGACAGGGTACATAAGGAGTGAAACGCCGCTCTCACCAGTCACACTTTCTCCACCCGCCCTTCATCTTCGTAGCATCGTCCACTCTACGCTCGCTCAGCACGTTACGATGATTAGTTCTGCTATTTTATTTATTTATGAAAGTGTTGACGCTACAGAGCATCGAAACCCTCTCGAAATGAGTCCAAGAAAGAAAAAGCAACTCCCACTTGAAGCAAGAAGAGAAACAGTGCCCTATGATGCATGTGAGGTAAAGAAACATTGGAAGGACGTCACCAAGGAGCAATGAATAGAAGCATGCTTCAACTTCATCGGAACAGTAGTTTCATTTGGACAGAGGGAGAAGATTTTGTTAGAGCTATTTTTCTTAGCTCCGTATACTTGGCCTGACTGTGGTGAAATTCCTTCAAGTTTGTCAGTCTTCGCCATACAAGTTATCAACTCCTTGAAGGAGCTTCGATATATGCAAGGCACTCAGGAGGAGATTGTCAAGAAAATGACGGAATTCGAAACAGGCGAAGACACAATATGGTGCGAGGAGACGACATATGCGGACGATGATCTGGAGTCCATCATTTGTAGCCCGTTGGAACATTATGTTAAAGACTTTGAGGACATGCTAGACAGCACTGAGATGAACACGAAAGAGAGATCCCTTACTGCACAGAAAGAGGCCAAAGCTGTGTTGGAAAAGCACAAGTTTGGTCAAGGATTCACTCTTCAAAGCAGCTGTGTGAGTGTGATAAAAAGTCTTGTGTTGAAACATTCAGACATGAAGTTTTCGCGTGCTGTCGACACACTTCCTTTGCCTGAACTGATGATGAACATGATCGACCCCATCGTACCAACACGTTTCGACTCTGCCAATTGTCCCATGTATAAAATGGTTTCAAGTTTTGCCCGTGGCCGATGGCTAAACGATCCACTGAAGTCAGAAAACCTCCTTGATTTAATCAACTGACTAAATGTATTTTCTCATACTAGTATTAGTAGCATTAGTAATAGCGGCTACTCAGTCTCGTGCAGCACAAGCAGCAGCATCTGTCAGCAGCATCCGTGACATCGTCAGCAGCAGCAGCAGCTGCACAAGCAGCACAAGCAGCCACATCTGTCAACAGTATCCGTGACATCGTCAGCAGCTGCAGCAGCTGCACGAGCAGCGCAAGCAGCCCAAGCAGTAGCATCTGTCAGCAGAATCCGTGACAACGTCAGCAGCCGCAGCAGCGGCTGCACGCGCAGCACAAGCAGCAGCATCTGTCAACAGCATCCGTGACAGCGTCAGCAACTACAGCAGCTGCAGCTGTCAGCAGCTGCAACAGCTGCACGAGCTGCACAAGCAGCAGCAGCAGCAGCAGCGGTAGTGTAGACCGCTAAATTCGAGATGACGTCATGTCTGTTTCTTAGCATCGACATTCGACATGAGACCTAGTGACATTTGACATGAAGCTTGAAAAACATAGTGACAGGTGACATGAGCAATTCTTAAAATCGCCATGAGATATGAGCATAATTAAGCGACATCGACATGTGCCATGGCTATTTTTTTTTAAGACAAACGCCGTAGTCTCCTCATCCAGACCTCCGCTAGTAGCGCTCTATAAGCGCAAGCTGTGGCTGTGAACCCCCTCCTCCCACCGTACACACGGGTAAATATCAGAGTCGGCCAATGTCGCCAATACTACTCTCATACAAGGGTCAGGCGCTGCTGGACTATAATAGATGGGTCAAGGACTATTCTACTGAGGGTCAGGCTACGCCGGACATTCAATAACAAGCTGGACTTTGGCAAATTTGCTTGTCTAGTCAGCAAGAGTCCAGCATACTCTCCCAAGAGTTCAGCATTGCCAGACTATGGCATGAGGATCCCGCATGGTCAGACTTAATCAGATCGTCAATGTGGCTTATAGGATCGGCCCAAAGTTGGGGTGCGGTGAATGATAACATGAGTTATAAAAGAACAACAAATATGAATTGAGTAAAGCCAGTCTTTATTTCGATAACTCTCGTCACTTCTTATCACAGTAAAAGAAAACTTAAGGTTTGGTTTATCGAGTTAAGGAGGGTTACTTAGCCTAGTCTCCTCGTCATCTGGTATTTAAAGCTAACCGACTGGGGCCCTGCGAAAACGGGCACTGGGCAAATGTCCGCGCCCAAGACGGGCCCCACTTTCATATTTTAGGTTTACAACTTACATAATAGGGCAGTCATGTAATTGATTTTAATTGATATATAGCAATATATTAATTTAATGACTAATATCTAACTGGGCTTAGGGTGGGCATGGGTTGGGTTGGCCCAAGTAGGATTCAGCTAGGATATCCCTGCAGGAAGTCTTTCATGTCATACATTTTCTACATGAAAGATAGAAAATGTATTCATCAGGTTCAAGTCAGCAAAGATAGGGACTTGTGCAAGTGGCTACTTTAGTAAGTCAATACAATTTCATCCTAGCCATCAAATCTTTAGCTGATATCTTTGGGATATGTGGGTCCATGTCTTATAGTTCCTTTTGAACCACAGGATAGGGGTCTCCGGGTTAATTCTTCATTTTCTACATTACTTTACACAATATAATGGTAACTTCCATATATTATCCAAACTGCATTGAAATATCTTCATTCTCATACATGTATTAACTGCATGGCATATTTTGGCTGTATTGTATTTATGAAAAAGTGATCTTGAATTGGAGGATTTCTCTCTACATGGTATACTGGGGCCATCTAGTGTCAAAGCTTAGAACCACATGGCCATCTAGTGTTAACGCTGTGAACTACTTGTTGGGGGGCCCACATCAAACCCAACGAAAGCCCAACTATGATTTTCCAGCAAAATCACTATTACAAAATTTCAAATAAATTCTTTTTTAAAAGGAGAGTTTGATTTACACTGTTAGGGACCTCCATAAAGCATTTCTGAAAAAGAAAACTGGCCCAGTCCAAGCCCACCTAAAGCCCAATCATACATTTCCTACACAATAGTGAATATAACATGTTCATACTTGGACATTTATTAATAGAGAGCATGATTCAATATGTCAGGGATATTTACAAGGCATGTTATAAAATTCACTTAGCCCAACTGGGGCCCCACTGAAGCCCATGGATTTGCCCAGCCCAAAACACAGCCCAGTCTAGCCCAAGGTTTCCCAAGGTAAACCCAACTGGGCGCCAGTTGGGCATGTTACTAGGCCATATGACTGTTAGCCGGTCCCCT